>PVKH010006068.1:0-21412 GCA_004027955.1 Chaetophractus vellerosus
TAAATATACTTATACATATTTATATGCATATGCATATACACAATGTGATGCTTCTCTGGTTAAATCTGTAATGCTATGAAAAAAGAGATAGGAGAAGTAAAAAAAAATTGATTTGTCAAAAGTGTGTATTTAAAGTATGAATTTTTAGTTTGGGCCAAATTTGTTCCAACTTTCTCAGTAAAGCAAAATAATTCCAAATATAGAAAATGAATAAAAATGTGTGCTTGTGTGTGCATCAGTGTGTGTACTCCTTTCTCATCTTCAATCCTTAAACAGTCCTTCTTCAGTCTATATTAGGTACCTTAGCATATGGTCTCATCATACTCTATACTTTTCCTTCACTACACTCATTACAATTGTTATTGTATAACTATTTTTATCATTAACTTAATGTTATTTTTTTCTATCCTATGCTAAGGCAGTGCATCCAATGTTAAAGGAGAAAAGATAACTTTCTTCATTCCTTAGTGTTTCAAAGTTGTGTCATTTCTCCTGTCCTGAGCTTAATTGAATAAGGGGTTTTGATTGCTATTTTGCTGGTATTAACCACAAGGAATATGAAGAATTTAGTAGAGCAGAAGTAATAAAAAGTAGAACAATGCATCTAACATGCCTTTTCTAGGGAGTTTTCTTACTGCAATCAATCTTTTAAAAAATTCAAACTTAAGCTTGAGATGGGAGAATTAAAACAAATTTGGAAATTTTTTTTAAAAGTTTTGAAATCAAGATTACTTTAATGGAGCAACACAACAATTTTTGGAGAAAGTTTGAAGGAGGGCAAAATTTAAGTAAAGAAAGGAGAGCAATGAGTCTTGAATTCTAGGATAAAAACTAAATATAATAGAAAAGGACATGATAAAACCCTCAGAGTGGTTGAATGGGGAAATTCATGGTGGAAATGCAGAGATGGAATGTAACATGGCAATTTTGTTAAACATATTGGAGACAAGGCAAAAGTCAATGATACAGTAGTCAAATATTAGTCAATATTTGCATTAGCATATGACTAAAGGAATTATGATTTTTAAAAAGCTGTTCTAGAGGCAAGATAGTTTAAGAAAATGTGAGACGAAGCATCATACCATATTTTAAGGTGTGATAATGATGCATTCATGGAGCAAAATATGTTGGGAGGCAAATATATCTATGGACTCAGGGAGACCATTGTTCCAGTTTTATCTGGAAATGTATCACTCAGGCTCTCTAAACCTCAATTTCCACACTTATAAAATAGAGTTAGTAATACTACATTGCAAAAGAACTTTGAAGTCAAACAGATCTCTGTTTGAATTCTTAAACTGGTATTGGCCTGTGGAAATTTCTTTATTTCTTTGTTTCTCCAAATTAAAATTGATCATAACACTCAGTTATAAAATTGAAGTGTGGATTTATTGAGTTGGCAAATGAAAAACAACTAATATAATATCTGGCACATTGCAAGGGCTCAATAAATGGTAGTTTTTTTTCCCTTCCTTTTTCTGTAATAGCAAGAGAGCTAAAATATGACATATAACAGTTGGCAAGATATTGGGCTTGGAAAGAAATTTTCCATTAGTGTAGAGGAGTTTATTTTCATATTTTAAAAAAGTGTGACTACGATTTCAATTGTTGTATTTAAAATTACTATACTAATTTACTTAAATGTTTGACAATGATAGTTCAAAGGCCACACATTCCCTCTATATAAACCTTTGAAAATGTCTCAAAGAAGATTCCATTTTCAGTAGTATGACAGAAAAATAACCTGATGGAATTTTTTACTAGGAAATAACTTGACACTTGATAATTTACAACAAATATACTTTTAAAGTACTTCTGTCCAAGACAAATAAAAATAAGCTAAAGAGGTAATATTGAAACCTGGAAAATAGGTATACTCAAAAAAACAGAGTTTTGCTCAGGAAAAAGGACAATGTCAGATTGGAAATGGAAAAAGTGGACCTGAAATTCTCCACAAGACAGATAGAAAAAATGATCCTGAAGTTGCCTAATAGATTTGAGGGGGAGCTAAATGGGCTCGGGTTGGTAGCATCCCTTAAATTCTGGAAGGAAAATCCACAAATTCTCACACAAGGAAAGTCATCACAATTAAGTTCCTTAAAGCTGCAATAGAGACATTCAACAAAGCCCAAAAGTTGGCATTGCTAAGAAGACAAGTAAAAGAGGAAAAGAGGGAGCAGAGGTGGCTTAAGCAATTAGGCACCTCCTTCTCACATGGGAGGCCCTGGGTTTGATTCCTGGTACCTCCTAAAGAGAAGATGAGCAGACAGCGAGCACAAAGAATGAGGGGGAAGGCATAATAAATAAAAATAAATAGATTTTAAAAATATATAAAAGCTAGAAAAAGACCCTGGAAAGACTGCTTTGAAGAAATAGAACACAAATAATACTAGAAATGGAAAAGAGGATATTCTAAAGACACAGCATGGATTAAAAAGTTAATAAGGGAATATTGGGAAAACTTTAATAGCAATAAAGATTAGAATGTTAGAATTAAATGTGTAAATATATTGAAATAGGTAAATTAATAAAATTGATTCAAAAGTAATGAGGACATGTATATTATCACGGTGCAAAGTTAACCTGTGTTTAAATCTTCTTCTAAAGACACTAGGCCCAGATGGTTTTACAGGAAAATCCAATCAAAGGTTCAAGTAATTTATAATTACAGCCTTAACCATCTTTTATACAGAATAGAATAAAGAGAGAGAGAGAAATACATATTTAATAAGTCTGTATTACCTTGAAACCAAAATCAAACATGTGGAAAAATCTAAGACAAAATATTACCAAAAAAGTATACACGTGAAAAAAGGAAGAGTATCCATCTTAAAAATGCAAGGGTGGGGCCTGCTGTACGGCCCAGTTGGTAGGGCGCTGGTTTACCACATGGGAGGCCCCGGGTTTGGTCTCCAGGCCTCCTCAAGCAGGCAGACTGCCTCAAGAAGGCAAGCCAACGCAGGCAGGGCATGCCGCCGTAGGTGGGGCACACTGCGGCGGGCAAAGGCAAGCTACCACGGGCAGGCAAAAAGGCAAGCCCCCGCAGGCAAAGGCAAGCCCCCGTGAACAAGGGCGAGCCCCCATGAGCAGGCGGGCCGCCACACTGGTGAGCTGACTCTGCAGGTCACCCCAGCAGGGGGAGACAAGCAGACAGAGAATCGCAGAAAAAAATGAACACAGCAAAAACAAGTAAAAAATGGGGAATGTATAATAAAATAAATATCAATCCTTAAAAAAATGCAAGGGTGGTTTCACATTTAAAATCATCCCATTAACATATTTAAAATTTAAAAATCCATATTATCATTTCAGCGAATGAATAAAAACTATGTAATAAAATATATGACCCATTTAATGTGTAATCTCCTAGCATTTTAGGAATAGGAAGAAACTTCTTTAACTTCCTGAACTCTGCCAGAAACATTTAAGAAATATAACTTCCTATCGGTAAACACTTGAAGCATTCTAGCATTCTGTTTATATCAACAGCAAGACGTAGATTACAACAATTGATTCTCTATATAAAAAATACTCTAAAATCCTAGCTCATGTAAGAAACAAAGAACTTAGAGAGGAAAAAAAAACAATCTTTAATTATTAATGAATCACTTGAATATTTATATAAACCCCCCCAATTATATCTATAGGAAAATTGTTACTATTTGAATTATTTAAGAATTTAGCAAGGTTGCAGATGTAATCAGCATGAACAATTACTTGTTCTTCTATTTTTTAACCAACATAATTAATAAACTTATTGAAAAGTAACAAAAGCAATAAAACTATAAGATGTTAAGGGATATAATTATCAAAATGTATGCAAGAACTTCATGAAGAAAATGCGAAACAAACTGAATGATGTTAAAAAAGAAAGAAAGAAATACACCATTTTCAAGGATCGTTATATTCAGCATAAAGATTGACTGTTTGAATCAATACATTTAGAGCCAAACAAAATATTTTGAATATTTTGACTTTTTTAAATTAACAATAATGATTCAGAGACAATTGGATATCCAACTGGAACAAAAAATGCAATGAAATTAATATGTCATACACAAAAATCTAATGCAATATGAACTAAATATTTTAATGTGAAAGAGAAAATAACAAACCACTTCTAGAAATAAAGGAGGATATCTTTATATCATCATGTTAGAGAAAGATATTTATTAAAGAAGAAAATAAATATGAGCTATAAATAAATTAATTAATTTAAAATAAGAACTTGTGTTAATCAATAGACACCATAAACATAGTTAAAAAGTAAGTCACAAATTTGTGGAAGATACTTCCCAATCTCTATAACTGAAGAATTAGTACCTAAAATATTTTTGGGGTTGTATGGAGAATAAAGTCAGCTTCAATGCTATTTATAATGTTAGAACTCATAAACTGGGTACCTAGGTTAAGCAGCCTTCATTTTATTATTAAGCTTTATAAAATAATATGTTTGTGTATTGCAGCTTGCATTACCGATATTCTTATTTATTTTATGCATCAAATATTTCATAGTAATTGTTTTAGTCATTGCATAACAGTCTCTCTCTGCATTTTTTCAGTATTTGATGTTTCCCAAAATGCTACGAAATTTGCACAAATAAGAACTAAAATTGAAACAAAATATGTTACTAATCAGGAATGATTTTGAACATTTAGGGGATTTAAATTTAGAACTTTAAATTCATATAAAATTTATTTCAACAACCCTTTTTAAAAAACTCATCCATTTCCTTTTCATACTTTTTTTGTTTTGCAACTTCAGTTAAGATACTGAGATCCTATTTTCTTTTCAGTGTGCCATGTTCAGCTGATGTCCAATCCTGCTGATGTCTCTGGGCTAATAGATACAACATTTGGCACATGGACATCAACATATACAAAGCCCACTGCCAGCACCAGCCGCTTGCACAATCTGTGCTTGGAAATTTACATTGATCATAATTATTGCTCCTCCTGTATTAAATAAAGCTCCTCTCTCCTTAGGAACAAAGTGGCTTTCCAAAGTATCAGCAATAGATAGCACAGTAATTAAATGTAAAGAAATGTGGGACAACACAGCACTGAAAAGCACATAACTTAAAAGAGTGGCATGAACTTGTTGACTTTTTTTAATATTGAAAAGATGTGCTTATTAGCAGAGATTTTGTGTGTTTATCAAAATTTTATAATCCATAGCTTGGGTGGGTCTGTAAAGAAATGTCTATAATAAGCTCATGAATTATTTCTAGGATCCATTTTCAGTCAAGCATGTATTGAGCATCGCTTTTATTTCCAGTAGTCAGGGTGCTATGAATAGCAGATATGAAACCTGCTGGTGTGCCATTGAGAATGCACCTTAATTGAAAAAAAGAAAATTAACAGCAACTACTCATTTGGTTTTTCTGAGTAAAGATTCCATAATAACACAAGAAATTATGAGAAATATTCAAAAGATGTCAAATTACTTATTGATTTAATATCCCAGTTAAATTAATGGATTTATTTAATGTTTCACAGTTAATTGTGAAAGGAAATATTCCAAAATATCAGTAGCCTCTTGAAGACTGGGTGCATATTGTCTCATACAAAAATTAATTTGTTGATTAGACTATCCTCATTTAAAAGCGACAATATATTAGAACTCCTGCTTACATAATTCCTCTCTTTCTTCTATTTTATCTGGATTTTCTCCCTTTGAAGTAGGCCCCAAAATAGTCAGGTAAGATGGGGAACACAATAATGGAAATCTATAAAACAAAACAAAATTGAAATACTGTAAATAGCAGGAGTTATAAGTGGTATATTATATTAAATAATCTATCATTTAATAACAGTAAATGATAAGGCAATTTGAAGACTGTGTTTCAGTTCTCCAAATTCTCCATTCTCTCTAAAACATACTTATGCCTTCTGAGCCTTTGCTCTTGCCTTTGTATTTGCTCTCCCTGGAGTCCTCTTCCTCACCATGCTTCCCCCACTCTCTGATCCTCTTGACTTGTCCAAAATGAATTCATTATTCAAATCAGTATAAATATCTCTTCCTCTGTGACCCCTTCACTGACCACAGTCCCCATCTGCAATTCATAATGAGTTAAGTGCCTTCCCTTTTGGTTCTCTTAGCTCTCTATATTTATTACTATCTAGCTGGCATTAAACACTTGGCAATTGCATTGCAGTGTCTGTATTCCTAACTAGGTATCAAACTATAAAATGATGAGCAAGTTGTTCATTTTTTTTTCTGGTTATCGCCTTTATATCTGACACATAATAGACAGTAGATACTTACTGAATATATTTTCAAAGTCATGCCTAAAGTTCTAAGTCCTGTCTATACTTCCTGACATGGGGTTTGTTATTTAAAAATTAGTTGTAGGGAACCGGCTGTAGCTCAATTGGTAGGGCTCTGGCTTACCACATAGGAAGGCAAGCCGCCACGGGCAGGGCAAGCCCCCGCGAGCAGGACAAGCCGCCACGAACAGGCAGGCTGCCACGCAGTGAGCTGACTCGGCGGGTCGCCGCAGCCGGGGGAGACAAGCAGACATAGAAGAACGCAAAAATGAACACAAGCAAGAACAAGCAGAAAAGGGGGGAGGGGGATATTTAATAAATAAAAAATAAATCTTTAAAAAAAATTAGTTGTATACTTTTTGATGCTCTTATCATTATAATGCTTTGCAATGAAAACATGTTTTTCATGTATGAGAGTTATATCTCCCAAAAGTATTCAAAGTCATAATAAAGACTTAAAGATAGTGATATCATTGGAAATCTATGATCATAACAAGTACATTATCCCCAACCTTTCACAGAAATGAGTAGATGCATCAATTACTTATACAATTGAGCAGCAGCAAAGTTCAATTTATCTAGTTTCAACAAGGTAGTGGAAGAGATTCAGGGGAAAATTTGTCTTTGAAAAAGTAACTTCAAGGATCTAGCAGTGATTGTCAGGTAAGGGATAGACAGTAATACAGAAATTAAGAAATTGGTTATTGCTAAGCCTGTCTACATTTCCACACTGACTATGGCCTGGATCTCAAGTTCTCTTCCTCATAAGAGAAGCAACTACCATCATTCACTCAAAAATTACTTAATATGATACAGAGTCACAAGCTCTCACATAAAATTCATTAAAAGTTTTGTCACTATTTACTACACCAAATCCTAAGATGAGGTATGTTATCATCAAGGTCATGGAACTCTGCAGAACCTCTTGATGAGGTTTTGGCAAGTAGCGTTGGCTGGAATTTTGTGGAGACTATTAGCCACTTCATTTTTTTTTTCTGTTAAATAAAGCTATCAACTGCTCATAGACAATTTCTCATTTACTGTTTCAGAATTAGCTAGGAGATATGTTAAGTTCTAGTTGTCTATTTTGTCACAAAGAATAATATTATTGATGAAGTTAGAATGCTGCAAGAGTGAAGCACTGTAAGTTGTGGTCTCTATATATTTGGTTTTCATAGGCACAAATTTAATGACTTGGACATGAAAATGTTCTACAAGTCTCATGGTGTCATAGTTACAAGTCATTTTTACATAGCCACAACAATAAAAATAAAATACATCATCAAATTTAGGCCCTAGCATATCATTATTTTCCCCTCGTACAATGAGATAAAAAGTTTATTAATTCCATTTACTGCCTTTTCGTTTTAAATCCCTACTGCTAAAAATCAATCAAGCAACCAAATCAAACAGTACCAGCATTATGTTCATTATTACACTTTTCTGGGAAAAGGCATTTTACTTCCAATTAAAAAAAATACAGCTAGAGGTACTTAGTTTGGCCAAGAACAACATTGGTTAAATTTCTGAAAAATTAGATTTTTTGAGGACAATTTTGTGCTGTTATTCAGATGAAAACACCCTTAAAATATAATTACTACTGATAGTAAATGATCAGTTGTAACACAGCTTTAAAAAAAAATAACTTTATTTCAAATTAAAAAAAATAAAATAGAAAAAAGCAGCTCAACAATTTATGGACACATTGCTCTAAAAAGTTCTATCCAGACACTTTTATCTCATCTAATTCCAACTAACTCAGTTGTTCCTCTAGTATTTGGAAAGATACACAGATGAACACAGATTAGTTAAATGACATAAGTTTCCTTATTTATGAAAAAATGCTAAATCATATTCATATTTCACAAAACCAAACCCCATATTCTTTTATTTTTACCTCTAGTATTAATACAGTGCCAACTTTGCTTTTGCTACAAAAACATCACAATGTTATTAACTGTAATCTATGGATAACATTAGTTATATTTTTCACAATGTTAACTCTAGTCTATGAATAACATTAGTTATATTTTTCCCACGTAACAGAGTTTTTAATTAAGACAAAAAAGGAATAACTTATTTACTACAATGTCACAACTTTATGTGAGACCTAATCCTTAGACTAGGTAATGCTTTTCCATTCTGAAAGAAACCAAAATACTTCATAAAATTTCTATGGTATGCTAACAACAGCAAGATTTACCGACATTCATTGTACAGCAAAGGACAGTAACAATTTAGTTCACTCTAATCAGGCCCAGATTTGACTAGAGAAAATGATATTTGCCTCAAAGAATTGTAATGAATTTACTGAGGAATATAGTCATTAATGACATTGAACTCCGGCCAACACCTTAAGTCATCCAGATGAAAAATGTTTGGAACTCTTGACTGCTACCATGGTTATCTTGACTTTGTCTCATTACATAAACCAGATATAACATTCTGCGCCATCTATTCCATTTTTAGACCTAAATTACCCATGTAAACTTTGTAGTTGGCCATGAACTTCTCATTTATGCAGAAACAACTTTGCAGTTATTTGTTACACAAACCTATTGAGAGCATGCTTGTCTGTTGGCTTGTGTGAACATTTTGCTGAACAGCTGCTCTGGCTTTAAAATTTGGACTTTCCAAGTGCTGCTTGAAATACCAACAGAAAATGTGAAAGGTAAGAGGAAAGCATGATTACTTAAATATCATCATTTATAACTTGAAATTTACATTTTTTAAATTCTACATTATGAAAATGGACAATTGAGTTAGAAACCAGAAATGAAAGTAATCTGGAAATAGTTGGCTTTCTAACATTTCTAACATTTATGTGTGAAAGAATAGCTAGCTAGCTAGATTGATCAACAGTAAAAATGGGAAAATACTAATAATTATAAACTATTAAAATATTAAAAATCCTAATAAGATAAAATAAAGTAAGTATAAATTAATAAGATACTTTGGAGGGCATGAGTGTGAAAACATTACCTATAAACAAAGATGCTGCTGGTTGTTTTGAATCACAAGCTGTTTTATAACCCAAAAGCTTCTTAAATTGGGTTTGTTTGGAAAAGTAAGGTTTGTCTAAAGAAAGTAGTTTATTGTACATTTATATAATGAAAAACATCACAGCCATTTAAAGCAGTATTAAGAGTCATTTTCATTGGCATGAAAAATGTCCACATTTAATTGTAGAGTAAATAAGTTACATAGAAGCATTTCTAATATGATGCTATTTAGATAAATAACTGTGTTTGTGTGTGTGAGTGTATGTATGTGTGAGACATAGAGTATTAATCTGGTCTTTGATGTAACAAAATGACCCTCAAGTTTCAGTGGTTTATTACAATATTTATTTCTTATTCATGTTATACTTCAGTGGCTGTGAGCTGGTTGCTTTAGTTCTGTATTAGTTTTCTGTTGCTGCATAACAAATTATCACATATTTAGCAGCAAAAAATCACACCCATTTATCATCCCACAGTTCTGTAGGTCAGAAATCCAGGTGGGTTAATTTGGGCTCTCCGTTTTGAGTCTCACAAGACCATTGTCAAGGTGCTAGCGAATTTGGGCTTTTGTCTAAAGTCTGGGAAAAATCCACTTCCAAGTTTATTCGGGATTTTGGCAAAATTTAATTCCTTGTAACTGAAGGACAAAGGCCTCATTTTCTTACTGGCTTTTAGCCATAGGTCAGTCTCACCTCCTAGAAGCTTCTCTCATGACTTGTCCTGTGTCTTTCTCCACCTCCACAGTGGAGAATCTCCCATGCATTGAATCTCTCTTCTGCTTTGAATCTCTTTGAGTTCTTCTTCTACTACCAGTGAGATAAAACTGTGCTTTCAAAGGGATCATGTGATTAGTTTAAACTCGCCTGGATAATCTCTCTATCTTAAAGTCAATTGACTAATAACCTTGCTTGCATTTTCAAAATCCCTTTTGCCATGTACTATAACATACTCATTGAATAGCATCAAGAAGTGTCATGGGTGCTATCTTAGAATTCTGCCTACCACTGGCTATTCTACTTTTCCTCTCATTCTAGGATTTGAGGAGGTAGGCTGAAAAAGAAACATCTTTATGGGACGTTCCTTTTTATGAACAAGGAAAAGAGCAAAGGAGCAAATGAAAACACACAGCAGACCATCAATTTTTTCTTAGACCAGATGTACATACTGTCCATTCATATACTGTTGACCAAAGTGAGTCACATGGACAAACACAAAGTCAATGAGGCCGTGATCCATACTTCCCCAAAGGAGGAGCTGCAAGTAACATGGCAAAGTGACTTTTACAGAGAAAGGGAGGTGAGTAATTCTTGAAAATAATAACTCAATCTACTAGACACAGACAATAATACCTAGAAATATGATAATCAAAAGAGTATATTGTTTAGACATGGATGGGGTAATTTGGCTTCTTTTATTAGTTATTGCAGTACCATTTAATTTTTCAAAATTTATATAATTTTTTAATAATTGAGAGAAAAAATATTTTATTTTGGAAAAATATACAATTTAAACCGTAAAATTAATTATTTTAAAATCTGCTTTAAAGATTATTAAAACCAGTCCTTTAAATACTGTATAATTGTTTCTAAAATAATTTTAAATACATTTTTAAATTTAAGCTTTGATCAAACCCAGATAAGGAATGTTATTTGTGTTTTATGTATAAGGAAAAATAAGACTTGGAGTTTTTAAATGAAACTTCCAAGGCCAGAATTGGAAACTAGGTTCTTTGACTATGAATTCTGTGCCCTCTGATATGCCATGATAACTCTTACTTATATAAAAATTAATAGTATCAGCTAATAACTATGGTCACTTACTATGTGCCAGATGGCTGTACTGGCTATTCATGGTTCTCAGTGAAGATGCATGTTCTCTATATTCCTTGATAACTCCTAAAATATACAATGATGTGTAGTTGATACTAAACAAGCAGCAGATATATTCAAAATAAATAACAAGATTTTTCTTTCTATTTCAATTGAAAAGAAAAGCCACAACAATATCAAAACACAAGCTTTAAAATGTTAGTAAGAAGCATGTAAGGGGGGCTATTGTGCTTTTTATAGAGATGCACGCATACTGATTAAACATTCTGACACGGCTGATTTTTAAAACTATCTTTAATGTACTTGAGCCACTCATCTCACACACGGGCAAGAAATCTGAATTAGGTTACATTGTACTAAAGACTAACGGCTCTTATCTATTTCAATAAATAAGAGGCATGTCTGTGTGTTCCTTTTACCTTACATAGCCTCACAGTTTCTGAAACAAAGCTTGCATGTAAGTTGTTGTTGTTCATTATGATGATGATAATAATGATGATTTGATCAGACAAGGTTGTCAGTTTAATTACCCAATTCATGACACTTCTCAAAATACACGGGTCATCTTGAATGCTTACCTTTATTCTCACTAATTTCTCTCTAAAACTGGATTGGTATAGGGCTAAACCTGAGGAAGGAGTAAGCTGGGTACATTGTCAAAAGAGTGTGTGTGTGTGTGTGTGCGCACATATGTGTGCGTACATGTGCATTCCGGTGGGTGTGTATGTTGGTGTAAGTGTGTGATATTTTTTCTGGGACAAAGAGTGTCTCCATCTACTTAATAAGTTAAGATGAATAGGAAGGGACTAGAAAGCAGTCCTCAAAGTAACCTAGGACCCAAAATATCAGATATTCAGAGAACAAGATTTCATATGAAATACTTCAAAAAATAGAAGTTGGCTGGTCAGTGTTGATTCACTGTGTTGCCAACAGAGCCAAAATGTCCCTTTAACTTAGCATTTAGCTCTGCCAAGTTGCTCCACCTGGTCTTAATCTTCTCCTTCCTTTTACTCTATGCCAGTAGCTTCCTTAAACACCGTTATACCCCAGAAAACATAAACGTTCCCATTTCCATTGTAATGTCCCTTTCTTTGGTGGATATAATCATTATTCTAATTGTGTTTATCATGTCTTCTAATGCTATTTACTTACTCATTCAAAAATATATATGAAGTTAATATTGCATACAAGCTGCTATTAATGAACTCAAGCCTGTGTCATGCCTGTGTACATGCCCAATTAAACACTGGAAATAAATTTTTTTGGTGAAAAAAATATATATGGAGTTAATATTGCATACATGGTGCTATTATCTTTCACTTCTGATAACATTCAGTCTCATCTCCATCCTTAGAAATTTTCAAGAATATTGGCACACTGAATGTATCAAGAGCTTATGCTTTTTTTCTTTCATCTATTTATTTCTAATGGTTAAGGAACTCAAAATGATTCACTTTTGGACTACATAGTTGTAATTTCTCATAAGTATTTTGCATTCAAGTATTTATGTGTATAGCAGTATAAATCAAGAAAACAGAAAGCAAAGATACTTGAAAATACCTAGCAAAAATAACACTATTATTGAATTTTCACTTTTTTTTGTTCTTTGGAGAAGAGCAATTACTATACATTGGAAAGCCATGAAAGCATCTGTCTCCTTGGCAATTCCAAAATACAACTGGCAACCCAGGGATATAGAATGGCTGTCAGATGGTTCCTATGCTATGGATAAGCTGTCTGTCTCGATTCATCTATAATTGCTCCTATCCTTTATAATAACGGTATACAAGATTCAGTATGAACTAAATCCATGATTTACACACACTCACACCCCGTTCTTTTTTCTAATAATGTAATTAATTCCATATGTCCATGATCTAAGTTATTTCCATAATTTAAAATCTTTTTTTGAAATGGAGTGTCTTTATGAGCAGCTAGATTTTATTATATACCCATTGGAGGGGCACCCATATGCAAGCTTCTACTTTTTGTGTATTTCCCAACAAGGGCCCAATATCTTTTGTTTGCTTCAGAGTAAGATTTTGATTGTATTAGGCAATACTTTCAAAATAATTCTATGCCTCGTATTCCTCTAAAGACCATGGATTTGTTTTCTCTACTACGTAATTTAGATTCCAAATCCCTGGACCAAGATGATCTTGACCTTCCTGCTTGTATGCCATGTGGAAAACACCACAGGAGCAGGCTGCTGAACCAAAGGCAAACAAACAGAATTGGATTGTTGCCTCCTCATAAATCTGAACTTGCAGTCAGTGTGTAATTGCCAAGCCATAGTGAGTATTCACACTGCATGCATGGCAAGAAGCTGAGATAAAGAAATGTTATGTTCTAACTATTATTCAAATGTTTAAGTCGTTTGAGTATATATTTTCAAGATGCTCTAAAATAAAGCACCTTATATAAAAAACATAATTTTAAAATACTGTAATGAAATATAATTTCTGCTTCATTTTGCCATGGCATTTAAAAAATCAGGCTTATACCTTTTTAACAAAATTTATGATGGTTTTTTACCTATCCTTGTCAATTTACTTCAGAAATAATTTCTGTGATATTATGACAGTGTTTTCTATTTACTGCCTACTTACAATTTTGCAGTGAGTAAAACAAAACTTTTCTTCATTTGTTAAATATCTGGTATCTGGATTGACCCATATTAAGTGATTTTGCCCATGTTGAAATTGGAGTGTAATTTAATTTTAGTTGCAAAGAAAGATTTTTATAAAGGTCTTCATTCTTACTAAACATATAAATCAGTTTCTTGTAACAGTTTATATATTTGTGGCACTAAAACTAGGATTTATCAAAACAAATTCAATATTTTTTCATATATTTATTTGACTATCCTGGTGGATGATAAGACCTACTGCTCTGGATGGAGATGTTAAAAATTAGGTAATTATCAGATTATTTAGCTCAGTGATTCTCAGTTTTCATGGAACATAAATGCATGGTAGTTGGCTTAATTTGTAGACAGATAACTCCATTATTTAATAGGTAAGCTATATGAAGTTCTGGATTTTGTTTCATTTTAGGCACTGTTTTATCTCCAGTATATCAAATGGTGCCAGGTATATAGGTATTCAATAAAAAAGGTCTCAGAAATGAAGGTCTATTAGATAAATGCTGGCAGATAATTTATTCATATATTTTGATATAAATTTAAATAATCCAGGGATTTTTCTAATATTTTATAGTAAAGAGTTATTATGTGCCATACTTGAAATGTTAAGGTAGTATTGAAGATAGCTTAGGAATAAAGTGTACGTGTGGGATTAAAAGCAGAAACAATGAAACAGTGTCAGCAAGTCACAGGATGCAGGAAATGTGAGCACAACATCCTTTAATTATTAACAATTTGTTGTTGTAATTTCTCTTTTTAGAAATTACCAGAGGGGGCTGGCTGTAGTCCAGTGGATAGGGCGCCGGTTCGTCACATGGGAGGCCCCGGGTTTGGTTCCCGGGGACCTCTCCAAAGCAGACAAACCGCCTTGAGAAGGGCAAGCTGCCGTGGGCGGGGCAGAGCAGTCATGGGCAGGGCAAAAAAAGCCGCCACGGGCAGGGCAAAGCCACCACGGGCAGGGCAAGTCACCCGCGAACGGAGATCTGCCTGTGAACAGAAGTGGAGCCGCCTGTGAACGGAAGCAGACTTACCCACGAACGGAGCAGAGCCGCCTGCGTAGTAACCTGGCTCGGCACGTCTCCGCAGCGGGGGGAGAAAGAGCAGACACAGAAGAAGGCAGAGAAATGAATGCTGCAAGAGCAAGCAGAAAGGGGTGGATATGTAACCAAAAAGAAAAAAGAAAAAAAAAGAAATTACCAGAGATCATAGTAAAAGTAACTGCGAATAGTCATATTGTCCTCCTTGAAATCCAGTGTTGACCAAAGGAAGGTATCACATGGATGACATGTGCGATAATTTTATGGGTAACATTCCAAGTACATAATCTTGTGGCCTACATTTAATTACATAGGGATCCTTTTTAGCCTAGTTTGATCCTTGCTCCATATAAGTGATGAAGGCCTCAAACTTATCAGTCTCAAACTGATCATTCTGTTTAGTAAGTGATATTGTCTTTGCATTTGTTAGGACTTCCTTCCCTGACATATTGAAAATAAGCCTAGGAATCTTTTTGTGATCTATAACCATGATCAGATTAACACATTTGATGGGCAGTTAATGAGAAGGATAATTCTCTATTCTCTTATTTTAAACCAGGATGAGACATGTATTAAAGGTTGCATCAAGCAAATTCTACTCAGAAAAATAGAAAATATGTTAGATATTTTAACACAGAACTCAATTTAGAGAATTGTTTGAAGTTTTGTTACAAGAACAGTAAAAGCAAATAAGGAATGTCATTGTTTATAGGATTCAAATGTTCAGGAAGCAACTAAAATTCGTAGAGTTAGGAAAACAAGGGAAATTTTTTGGAATTATTAGACTTATAAAAATGGAGGCAAAGCACCCTCAGCTGGTACACAAATTTCTAAGAAAAGGCCAGTGGCCAGTTGCCTCTAGTGCCTCAGACAAGAAGGGGTACTACAGAGCCTGGTTATCAAAGATTCTTAAAGAAAGGGTGCAATTAAGCAGGCTCTCGTAGAGTGGAAAGAAACTGAGCAATAGAACCAGTTACTTTTGCTGAGGATAAAGTGCTGCTGATGAGGGCAATGCCAAGAGCAAATAAGGAAAGAGGAAAATTAAGTCTTTTCTTTACACTCCTGCCTATGTATCTACTTCCATGGGAAGAACTTAATAGAAACATAACTGGTTCAAAAAAAAATTTAGACTGCAGAGTTGAGCAATATCACAAAACAAATTGTAGATGAATAAATTTCGAGCTTAGAGACAATAGCTCAATAACTGACTCATAGTTGGAGACTTTCAGTTAGTACTCTCTTCTATTGATCTTAATAACCAGGAAACAAGAAGAGCAAGATATAGGTAATTAACTGCATCTTCAAAGAAATAAACAGATGGAAATTTTGCCAAAAGCAGTCGTTTCAGTAGAAAAAGGAGAGTTTAATTTTGGCTCCAGTTCTCAGAAAACTCTGACAAAATAAAATTTCACCAAGATGAGGGGCAAAATCTTGGTTTTCAACCACAATTCTTGTTTGCAACAAATTCCCAAAAACTTGAACAATAATGATAAATATGTATGGAAGTATTGAATGATAAAATCACTCAGACCACATATATGGTAAGTAAAATAACCATATGACTAAAGAGATAAGTAGGTGATGAGGAGAGATTTATATCATTAATATACCTTAGAATGGCCTATATCTATTGATGAGGGAAAGTAAAGACTAGAAAAGCCAACCAGATAAACAAAAATCATTCTCTACTGGCATTATAAAATGTGGCCTTGCCCTCATGGATCTCATACAAATGGATCCTATCTATCAAAACTCACCCCATTCAGGGATGAGTAATAAAAAGGAAACAGCATAACATATTTACCACAAATGGAGGAAAGAAACCAGAAAATACATGTGGCAGATGAATGCTTATAAACAAAGTATTGACATGAAAGAATAAAAATGGGGATCACTTACTTTAATAAGCATGTATAATAAAATTATAAAACAATATAATTTTTTAAGCCTGACATTTTTTTAAAGATTTACTTTTATGTATTTATTTATTCCCTCTGCCTCCATCAGCCACTTGTGCTCTCTGTCTGCTCCCTGTGTCCATTCGCTGTGCATTTCTTCTGTGACTGCTTGTATCCCTTTGTTGCATCATCTTGCTACACCAGCTCTTTCCATGGGTAGAGCCGTCAGCTCTCTGCAGGCACAGGCAGCTTGCCCTCACCAGGAGGTCCCAGGAACTGAACTCAGGGCCTCCCATATGGGAGACGGGAGCTCAAGCACTTGAGCCACATCAGCTTCCCAGCAATATAATTTTAAAAACATTGTCAAGCAGAGATACAAGAACTCAGAATTTAGGGGGAAAAGTTAAAAAAAGGTTTAATAAATAAAGATACATTTTAGGAAACAGGTAAAAACCCATACTGCCAAAAATGAAGTTTAAATGCTAGGTAAGAGAAATGAGAAGAGAGCAATGTGAAGTGGGATTGTAAAAGAAATGAAAAGAATTAAAGAAACAAAGGCAACAATTGACAACAATCAGCAAAATCCAAGTTGCAAGAAATTGATTTTCCCAAAGATAAAAGTGAAAATAATACGTAGAAGTTTAAATATGTATTTGAGGAAAATATTTCAGAAAAAAGGATGATTTGGATTTACAGATTTAAAGAACATACTATGGGCCAAATAAATTTAGCTTAAATGGTATACTAGCATACACTCTCATAAAGTTACTTAATTTCAAAGAAGTCTGTGTGATTACACAAGTAAGAGTATCAAATTATATGAAGTGGAAACAAATAGGCTACTTTATTTTTCTTTATAGCAACATTCAATGCTAGGAAATTTTCTTAAAAATACTCAAATAAGAAAGTATACCCCAAGTATTTTGTGTCCAAATCATGTCTAATTCAAACATAACAACAAATATTTTTGCACATATTAGAAGAAATAATTGTAACCATGAGTCTTTTGTGAATAAAATGAATAATAAATGAAAAAATATATTACTTAAGGAATTCAAGGTAAGCAAGGATTTTATTTTATTGCAAAACTAAAGGTAAAATCAAATGGGTAAGTTATCATGACAAAGAAAAATTAAATATGTAACCAAATAAGTTGGAAGAGGAAGAGGGAGAGTTTATAAATTAATATACTGATTATCTCCTCTTTTATACATGTAGTAAAGATAAAGAAACAGATCAAATAATGGAATTTTAAATATATTTCATAATACAAATAAAATAGTTAAAAATGATATAATCATCTAAAATAGAATAAAGGGACCAAAGGAGGAAAAATTTGAGGGAAAGTGAAATATGGTAATTTTCATTTTTGTTAATAAAGGACATGTAATAGTGAAAAGAAATGAAGGATTCAGCTATACAAGTTATAGTTATAGAGGTAAATACAGAAAATAAAATATGAGCATTCAAATTTTCAAAAGATATATATGCATATATCCTATCAAAGGTAAACACTCTAGTAAACTATTTTGAGTGCCAAGGAAATATAAAGAATAATTAAACATCACAAGCCAATGTACACAGATATCTGACTTATTAAAAATGCAAATATACTTTAAAACTATTGAAGGAAAATACTTTCAGATTAGATAAGAATATTTAAAACTAGTAAATGCTAAAAACGTACCACATGCTGTTTTAAGTGCTCTATTTCATTAAACTTCATAGAAAAAAAAAGAAAACAAATTATCAAAAACAAAGTATAACAAATCAAAAACAAAGGGAAAAAAAACTTTTATGAGGTGGGTGTTATTTTATTCTGATTTTACAGATTAAGAATCTGTGGTACCCAGGGAGCAGGGAAAAGGATGTGGCTCAAGCAGTTGGGCACCCGCTTCCCACATGGAAGGTCCCAGGTTCCATTCCTGGTGCCTCCTAAAGAAAAAGCAGGCAGACAGTCAGCAAAAACAACTAGCAAAATCAGCGAGCAAACACAACAAGCAAACAGATGAAGGAGCCATATCTGGGGGAGGGGGGAGAATCTATGGCACAGTGAGTTTAAGTAAATGGCCCAAAGTCACATAGCAAATAAACTGATAGGCTACCTAACGGATACAATTACTGTAATGCACTTACACTGATCTTTAATATTTCTATGATGTTTCATATAAACAAAGTTTTTTAGCAGGATAATGTAATCTTGGAGATTATGCAATAAAACTGTACAGAATTGAGTTTGATTTCAATTAGTAATTAGTCTTTACAACAAAATAGTTTTTTTTCCTGGGTGGAGAGAAACTACATACCTGATATACATTAAAATGAATCCACATTTAAACCAATTACATGATATAATATGGACATTTTCAAGGCAATAACTTTAGGAAATATGGTTATTTTTGGAAGAAGACAAAAAAGTAAGTCTATAAATAACTTAAAGGAGCACCATTTATAAAGTAGATACCATACATCTATGCCAGAGTTGTACTGTGTTGATAATGGAGGATGGAAAACGTGTGTCAAATGTACACTATGGACCATGGTTAGTGGTAATAGTCTGATGGTAGTACATCATAATTTGTAACAAATGTTCCACCACAGTGTGGTGTGTTAATAGAGGGGTGTTACATGGGAATTCTGCTCATGTGCATGATTGCTTTGTAAGTTTACAGCTTCTGTCATAAAAATATTTTTTAAAAATAATAATGAGATGGGTTGGGGGAAAAATCCACCAAATGTAAGATAAGGACTATAGATAGTAGTAAGATTTTGACAATATTCTTTAATAATTTGTAACAAATGTCTCACAATAATGCAAGGTGTTTGTGGTGGGTTGATGTATGGTGTCTGTATGATGTTATGCATGTTTGCTTTGTAAGTTCACAACTTTTACTATACACTTATTGTTTGTTTATGTTCATGTATAAATAATATAAAAATAATAATAAGGATGGGTTAGGGGAAAAACACTTTGGTTAGTAGTAATTTTTTGAGGATACTCTTTAACCATGAGTTGAAAAATGTTTCACAAGAATGCAAGGTATTGGTGGTAGGGTGAGGTATGACAGCCCTGTATGATGTTATGTATGTTTGTTTTGTAAGTTCACAACTATTACTATATACTTATTGTTTATGTATGTTTATGTATGAGTGATAAACTTCAATAAATTTTTAAATGAAAAAGTACCATAGATACCATAAACATTGCCTTCATGATACATTCATTATATAGAAAATAAATACTGAAGAATATAAACTATGTACCATAAGGCAGAAAACATAATATTTTTCTCAAGTGTTCTTGCATCATTCAAAAGGGAAATCTCAATAAATAAGAAATAGAGAGAGGGAGGAAAGGGACACTTATCTTTAGATCAAAAGTTAATAAAACTAAAAATTAACAAAATACAAAAAAGTAACAATAAGAACCTATATCTGAAACCATATTAAAAAATTAAATCATTATTCTTCACAAATATCATGTCCTTCATGTATATGTATATGAAGTAAAATAAATTGAGTCTCCCATACAACATGTCAGAATATATGAAATAAAACTTAAGAAAATTAATTTATAAGATTAAAAAGGAAAATAATGAATGAGAAAACAAACACATAGGTATAGGAATAGATAAAATAAAAAATTGTTCATTGTGAGGAAAATGAAAAAGGAATACCCAAATGGAGGCTTAAAAGAAGAATGTAGCCCTCTGCTGCTATTTAGAATGTAAAAGAGGGGCCAGCTCGATAGCCCAGTGGATAGGGCACCAGCATACCACATGGGAGGCCCCGGGTTCGGTTCCCGGGGACCTCTCCTAGCGGGCAGACCGCCTTGAGAATGGCAAGCCGCCATGGGCAGGCCAGAGCCGCCGTGGGCAGGGCAAAGGACTGCCACGGACAGGGCAAAAGCCACCACGGGCAGGGCAGGTAGCCCACGAATGGAGTGCAGCCAGCCACCCGCGAACTGAAAGCCGGCCGTGAATGGAAGCAGAAGCCGCCCACAAGCGGGGAAAGCCGCACCTGCGCAGTGAACAGACTCGGCGCTTCGCCACAGCAGGGGGGAAGGGAAGATATGTAATAAAATAAATAAATCTTTAAAAAAATAGAATGTAAAAGACAGGGTGAGCTGGATTTGATTTATAAAGGATAGTGAGAGCTGATTATTTCATTTTCAGGAATTGTGAGTGCCACTTGTTAAACACAATGACTATTAAAATTTTAGTTATAAAATCTCACAACTAAATATATTATATTCCTAACAAAGTGGGAGGGCTTGCCAATCTGAATTGCCATGAAGGGACCATGGGTTGTTTACAGGCTCTTTGTACGTAGTTCTATGACCCAGTGTGGATAACACACCCTTCAGGCTGTGGAGTGCCCCTTGCCCAGCTAAGGCACTGAAGCCTCAAGCAGGGCTGGGTGGAGGCCCTCCTTTCCAAGGACGATGGTCAGAGGAAAGAGCCTGGGTTGAGGAGGGATGGGCTTGGTGGGACAGAATTCCATCTCACAGAAGATTTGCAATTATTGAGGTTTGGAGTTAATGGCTTTGCCCGAGTCTGGCATGGAATAGGAAACTTAAATATTTGTGCTGAAGCCAAGGAACTGGTTTACTAAGGATTCTCTGTACCTGCCCAGAAGAACAAGTCAAGAGACAGAACTTCTTGACTAGGACTTCTAAGAGCCCAGATCCAAAAACCACTGACATTGGGAAATATGACTGTGGGCTTTATCC
>PVKH010006069.1:0-21620 GCA_004027955.1 Chaetophractus vellerosus
TATATATATATATATATCATTCCTCTTTCTTTCCCTCTCTAAACTCCCAAACATAATACTTTTTCAGACTATAATCCATATATTGTTTGACAGTAGGTGTTCAACAAAATAGCAAATATGAGCATCAAACCTGCTTAGTGATATTCATCCAAAAGCAAATATAAACACTTAAGAAATGCAAACCTGTCTCTTTGACTGAGATGCCACCCTTGCAAATGAGCAAGAACAACTGTCCATTACTTTTTTTTTTTCTTTAGGAGGCACGGGGAACCAAACCCAGGACCTCCCATGTGGGCATTCAACTGCTTGATCCACATCCACTCCCTGTCCATTACTTTTATGGAGTTGGTCTCTTCATGGAAACGAGAAATGATTGCCAGCTCAACTGGAGAGCATTGCACAAAGAAAATAGAAATTTTCCATCTCTAACTTAATTTGTAGCTTCTGCAATCTATGAAAAGGGACAATCTCATGCAACAAGTTAAAATAGTCACTAGTGCTTCTGGATCATTTTTTAAATTGAAGCTCTAGGTTAAGAAGCAGTTGATCCCATTGTTTTTAAAAGACAAACTAACCTGAAATGTAAGGAAAGTAAATAAATAAAGTACACCTAAATATGTATACCTGCTCACTTTTTTTATTAACAGTGAAGCCATGGTGTTTGAAAACATGTACCCTCTTTCAGTGACAAACCCTGGCAAAACTAATTTGTCCCACTTGATGTTTACAACTAAAATATTGAGTACAAAGTGTCCACAACATATTGATAAACTTGACACTGATTTCTCTGCTGAAGAGTGTACACAGCCTTTAACTAATCCTTCTCAGCTCTGACTGCAAGAATCAGTCAATATTTTGTCATTTTAATATTACTACATTTGCCCACAAAATCCTACACAGATGGAGATAAAAGCTCTACTACAAGCAAAAAGAGGGCATTTTTTTTCCTTTGCCACAAAATATTGATGAAGTGCTTTATTGAGGTGGAGATCTCATTAATTATTTGATTTACAGAAAAAAGAAGGCAAAGGGAAATGAGTGCGCTGGCTAATACCATGATGTACCATCTTGAGACTTAAGATCTTTTTAATGTATTCATCAGGGGTGCATTTGAAAGGGGAAAGAGTGAGCTGAATAGGTCCATTAATTTAATTGAAGCAAGCTCTGACAAGAGAGAAAACATCTCAGCCCGGCGTCTTTTCATGCGGCATGAGCGCCATAGTAAACAGGCTGAGATCCAAACACACCAAAAAGAAATAAAGGTACATGCAGACTCTAGAGACTTCAAGGCCAGGGATATCAACAGATGCAGAGATGAATAAACCCTGAAGAGGCCCTCTCTTCGTTCGCCATCACGTCAGTGTTCCGCGGGCAGAGTCTAGGCTTTATTGTGAAACTCTGAACGACTCTGAGGCTACATGTAAGTAATTTAGACTTCCTAAGGGAAAGTTGCATTTGTTCTTTTTTTTTTTTTCAAACTTCTGAGAAATAGACTACATCTCCTCCTCTTGAAAGCCAGAGATTGAAGAGGGGAGATGAACTTCCAATGATCTAGGAAGCAGCTTTAAATGCTGCTGCTCTGCTTTAGCTGCATTTTGAAATGTATTGGTCAGAAAATTCTTTTAGTGTTGAAGAGGCTGGGGCCTTTCAGTGCAGGCAACATTTGTCTTTCAGGGGTCAGTGTGGTTGCACAAGGCACTTTAATTCAGGCCCTGTCCACAACACGACACAAAACACCTAGGGAGAACTCTCCCAGCTCAACACCAAACCTGTGTTTTGCAAATTATTTCTCAGGCAAACAATTCACTGTGCCTAATCAAAATTGCTGTCAGATCACAAAGCTATTAAAGTTCATCATTTCATAGGTGCAATCATTATTGACTATCAAACTAAATATATCTTTTCCACAAAAATGTTCGAAAACAATTAAGATCGAAGTACTGACAAATTAATTTAAGATACCTGAAAGTAAATTAACAATTTAGGTGAAATAGAGTATCTTTTAGTCAATTAAATAGAACAAATAGGCTATTGGATTCTATCTGACATAAAAATTTTAATAGCAACAATAAGAAGGATGAATGAACATGTTCTGCATTTTGGCATGTAAATTTAAAAATGGTGACAAAATATTGGTATCTTCATAATATCAATTAAGATAATCTTGAGACTTATAAATCATAAAAAATAAATTTAGTAAATAGGGTATATATCTCTGTGATTAAACTGATTTTTTTCATATTATTACTTTTATAGTACATATGAAGCATGTCAGTTTTTCTTTTAATTTTTAGTATTTGTTTTCTTCAAATGAGGACATTATTTTTTTCCTACACTTGGAAAACTATTCCTTCTTATTTTGAAAAAGTTTTCATAAACAGAACCCATTTTCTCAAATACAATCTTATGTGGATCACCATTATATAGAATAGTTGAATATAATATTTATTATTGAATGTTATGAATTTATTTTACAAGTTCAATAAAATCTGAAGTGATTTCTAATGAATTATATTTTTCATATTTGAGAATATGTTATTTTTCAAATCATCAAAATACATGAAAAATAGAGAAGCTAATAACATGCATTTTTCAGACTCCTGAAGTAGTTTAAGCAGAATCTTCTAACAAAAGAACACAGGTCAAACAACACATGTGCAATATTTGACTAAAACAAGGGCAAGCTTACCTTCCAGATGACACCTCTGGGAGACAAGCAGCTTCTATAACATGTATTCAATCATTACACAGTTCTGGGGGTGTAGATCAACAGGTAACCTATTCAAATCAGTGGTGCCACTTAAGTGCAAGATTGTTTGCTTTCTCCTACCTTGCACTGTCATTGATAATTAAAATTAGAGAACTTCCATGCATTCATCTAAATCTGGCAAACTTTCAGCATTTGCCCAATATTGAATTTAAGAATGAAGTAAATGACTATAGTCCACAAGTAGCAGAGGGTGTTTCACTCACGAGACAAAGATATTCAATTTAATTTTACAAGATGCAATAATTAATTTGTACCTTTGCATTTATCATAAATACAGATCCTATGCTATGTAAGGCAATATATAATTTAATTACAACAGTAAATGTTTTCTCAGTTCATAATTATTTAAATAAATGTTTATTTTATATAGTTACTTTCTTGTGGCTATTATAAAGTGAATTTACATATTAGATTTCTTGAAGTTACTTTATATATATTATTGTGATAAGTATATGAAATTGCCTATTTAAGACTATCATCAAGAATTGAATTATTTTCATTATTTGTACTGTCAATCCAGTTTGTCATTTGACAGGGTGATTGGATCACAGCAATCAGTACTGGCTGGATAAATGGCTGAAATGTACTTTGCTTTGGCTCATTTTCAAGCTATTTGGACTCTCTTTCTTATATCATCAATGTCATCATCATAATCAGCAGCAATAATGGTTGAAGAAATAGTAATTAAATTTAATGCCAAATATGCTATATTTGACATTGTATAAAAAATAACAGTGATTAAAGTTATAGGCCTTAGAATCAGACTGCTTGAAATATAATCTTTCCATTCCTCAGTTTCCTCATTTGTAAAATGGGGACTATAACAATACATGCCATACACGGTTGTTTTAAAGAGTAAATGAGGTGAAACATGTAAAGCATCCCGAGGAGCATTTAGTAAACATTACTATTTACACTATTATATTATAGCTGATCACACATCGGACTATAAAAAATAAGTGGTCAAATACAGGAATACCTGACCAAAATATAATTTTCTTCAAAATAGCATCATTTTCCTTTAAATAACCTATATTCTTCTTATATGCAACTTCAGATATTTAACTTTTAGTTTGGGGAACAAAAAGGTATTTAAAACATCTATTATAAAAAGAAATATTTGTAAAATGAGTCCATTTTCCCTTCAACTAAATAATTTGCATTCTACTTTTTAACTTTAATATACTAGAAATTTACTATTGCTTAATCAAGTATAACTTGATTAAAATATTGAAAATATTGAGAGTAAGAAAAAGGTCTTCCTTCCCTGAATTTCTGCGGTGTTCGTTTTTATTACCAACGGTTTCTGTGCTCGTTACACTTCTTTCTAGAAAAGAAGATTGTAATGGTCTGTGGATCTATACACTGTTGAATTCCTCCTACCAAATGGCTTCCTCTCCACAGTTTCTCAGGAATATTTGTTGTAATTTAGATTCCAGCTTAATATCAACCATTCCTTTATTATTTAAAGAAAATTGACTTGAGGTTTCTTTCTCTTGATTCATGGAAAGCCTTTCTTAAGATATCTATAAATTCAAGGAGATTGTCTAGGTCATGTTTGGCTGCAGTTACTGTTCTTCCAGAACTTTTGATCTCACCAACATTTCTCCTTTTTTTTGCTTTTTTGTTTTTGCTTTGTGGGCCCACAGAGGGAATATAGTCTATTTCTCTTGTTTTCCATAACCTGACATTCCTTTCTTCCCGCTAGACACAGGAAGAATAGATCCATAATAATGCGAAGCTTTAGAGCAATACTAAGTTACTCTGCAATTCCCAGCTCAGTGTCCTCTTTATAAAACTCCTTTGTCCTCAATTCTGTCAATATTTTTTGTCTCCTTTCTGTATTGGCTCTAGCCTTTGGGAGTAATTTTGCATCACTTCTTGCTCTGCCTGCTTAATTTCACCCTCCAAAGATCATATAATCTCACTTTCTGCCCTCATTCCTCAAGGACTGACATTTATGCATATAAATAACCATGTAAACAAGCAAAATCATAAATTATGAGTCTGAGAGAGAGTGACAAAGGACTTTTAATTGTAGTCTTTCCTTTTTTTCCTGTACATGAAAATAAAGAATTTATTTAATACTTTGGGTGCATTTTAAGATCTTTAAGAAAAACTTTTAAATATGTTTTAAAATTAATTCTATAACTGGAAGATGTAACTAATTGGAGTTTCTTTTGCAAATCCTTTAGATTATTTTTTCACTTCTCTTCAATTTTTGGTTTGCATATGGATTAAAATGATGCATGAAGGTTAAAGATGTGTGGGCTTTGTTTTTATTCTTTTTATAATTTTCCCTCTTTTAAAAAAATTATTAAATTGTGTGTTATGTGTTAGCCAATTATGAATCCTACAAATGCTAGGTGCTTAATAGATGGTGAACAATAGAACATGCACTCATGGTCATACAGATTATAATTTGTTTCAGGTGGTAAATTAATATGCTACTGATAAAATTGATTTAATCTAATCAAAGTATAATTTATGAATCTAATCAAGTGCTAAAATATATGTATGGATTTTAGGAAATCTACATTTGTGAGAAAAAGTAGGCCATAGAATAATAACTAGGATTTGTGGGAGAACAGTTGGCATGAGTGAAATCATGACTTTGGTATACTTTTAGGACAGTGAGGTTAGTTTGAGAGAGAAGACAGTCTCATTTCCCTATTATTCCAGTCAGTTATTCAGGCTCTGCTTTTGAAGGATTTATGGTTTTATATAGCGAGAACATTTATTCTGTGTTTTTGGTAAGAAGATTTTATTTTTTCTTGTAAACTTTATATATTATTAGATTAGGCAAAACTTTGATGACTTGACTTTGTTCTTTTATGAAACACACACACACCCACATTGTGCCTATCATGGATTTCTATCACACACTAGAATGCTGATTTTAATTTTGTTATAAAAACTATTTACAACAGTAAATTGCCAAATATTTTTGTTTCAATGCTTGCTATTCTCTACCAATACATGTATTTATTTGCTTTCAGATACTTTACTGAACATTTTAAAGGAAATATGTCTAGTATAGAATATATTTTATCACAAAAAAAATCCATCAATAGATGTGTGAATCATTACAGCCTCTGGTCAATTTTATACCTGTCTCATTAGTTTTACATATAAAGCCTGTGTGTGCATAGTACAAGAAAAGCAGCACAATAGTGTGCTTAGGTGCATAAATTTTGAAGAAAGCCCTCGCTTAATAGCTATGGAGTATGTTGAGTTTAAGATAACTATTAGCAAAATAATGACTCAAAAATCAGTTAGATGCATAAATCTAGACTTGGGAGAAAGATCTGGGTAGGAGATAAAGACTTGGGATTATTTTCATGTATATAGCATTTAGACCATGAACTTGGATAAGATCATTATCCAAGAGTGAGTATAGAATGCAGAAATGAGTCCTTGATTACTCCAACATAAAAATATTGGTGAGAATATGAGAAACAAGGAAAAGAATATTGAGGCGGTTTTGTTCTCCTGGAAAACAAGTGTCTTAGTTTTCCATCTGTTAAAACAATGGGTTCGATTAAATAATGGGAATTTATTTGTTCACAGTTATGTGACTAGGAAAGATCCAAATTCAAGGTGCCAGTGTAGTGATGCTTTTTCCAAGAAGATTGTGGCATTCTGGGGCTGGCTGCCAGTGATCCTTGCAGATGACATGATCCTACATGCAGGAAATTCAAAGACTCCACAATAAACATCCTAGAACTAATAAATGAATTCAGCAAAGTGATTGGGTGCAAGATCAACACCCCCAAAATCAGTGGTGAATATATATTACTACTAATGAACAAATTGGAAGGAAAATCAAGAAAAAAATTCATTTACAATAGTCTTAAAAGAATCAAATATCTAAGCAAAGAAGAAAGGATTTTAACACAGAAAACTACAAAACCATTGCTAAAAGAAATTATAGAAGAACCGAATAACTGGAATAACTGGAGGGTCATTGCATGTTCATGAATTAGAAGACTAAATATTGTATATCACCCAAAGTGATATACAGATTTAACTCAATCCCAATAAAAATTCCAACAACATTCTTTACGAAAATGGAAAGACATATTCTCAAATTTATATGAAAACATAAGGGACTCCAAATAGCCAAATACATCTTGTAAAAGAAGAACAAAGTTGGAGGACTCAAATTCCTGATCTTAAAACTTACTACAAAGCCATACTAATCAAAACAGCATGTTACTGGCAAAAGGACAGACATGTAGACCAATGGATTCAAAATGAGAGCTCAGAAATGAACCCTCACATTTATGGCCAATTGATTTTGACAAAGGGGCAGAGAACACTCCATTGGGAAAGAATAGTCTCTAACCAATGGTTCTGAGAAAACTGGATCTTCATAAACAAAAGAATGTGAACCCCTATCTCACAACATATACAAAAATCAGCTCAAAATAGATCAAAGATATAAATGTAAGAGACAGAACTATACAACTTCTAGAAGAAAATGTAGGGAAGCCTCTTCAGGATGTTTTTTAAAGGTCTTAGACTTTACATCCAAAGCACAAGCAACAAAAGAAAAAAAATAGAGAAATGGGACCTCATCAACATGAAAAAAACAACAACTTTGGAGCATGAAAATACTTTATCATGAAAGTAAAACTACAGCCTACACAGTGGGAGAAAACATTTGGAAACCATATATCTGAGAAGGGCTTGATATCCAGAATATATAAGTAAGTTCTTCAACTCAACAGCAAAAAGACAAACAACCAAATTTTTTTAAAGTGGGTAAAAGACTTGAATGGACATTTCTACAAAATGACCAAAAAGCACATGAAAAGATGCTCAACATCATTAGTCACTAGGGAAATGCAAAAGAAATCCACAATGAGATACTATTTTACACCAAGTAGAATGGCTAATATATATATTTTTAAATGGAACAGTACAAGTGTTGAAGATGGTGTTGAGGGATAAGAATACTCATTCACTGCTGGTGGCAATGTAAAATTGTGCAGCCTGTGTAGAAGGCAGTTTAGCATTTCCTAAGAAAGTCATATGTAGAATTACTAAATGACCCAGCAATCCCACGTCTAGGTATATATGTAGGAGAATTGAAAAAAATGACTTGGACAGATATTTGCAAACTATGTGATAAACAAAATGTGGTATAAACACACAAATGAAATAGTAGTCAACCATAAGAAAGAATAAAATTCAGATACGTGTATATCATGGATGAACCTTGATGGCATCATGTTGAGTAAAATAAATTAGATACAAAAGGACAAATATCATATGATCACTGATATGAAATAATTAGACTGTTAAACTAATAGAGTCAAAATCTGGAATATAGATTAGCAGGGTATGGGATAGGGGTAGGGAAGAGGGAATTAAGGATTAAAACGTATACAGTTTCTATTTGGGATGATGAAAATGTTTTGGAAAAGGATGGTAGTGATGGTAGCAGAACATTAGGACCATAACTAACAGCACTGAATTATATATTTGAATGTGGCTAAAAGGGGAATTTTTAGGTTGTGTATATGATACTAGAATAAAAATTTTAAAATACATGGGGCTGCACAGCACAGTGACTCCTAAGTCAAATCATGGACTATAATACTACACTTACAAAATTAGAAAAATATGCTTCCATCACTTGTAACAAATGTACCACATCAGTGAAAGGTGTTACTAATAGGGTGTTATAAGGGAACCCTGTATTTTATGCATGATATTTCTGTAAACCCACAAATTCTCTAATAAAAAAAGAGGAGGGATATGTGAATCCACCTCAGTACTAATGACAGGTAAATGGATGGGAAGATTGACTAGTAGACGTTAGATACTGCAACAGGGGGAGTATTGTTCACTTTGCAAAACCAGTTTTGGTAGAAGGTTACTGGCAAAAACTTGATTTGATTGCATTTAAGAGTGAGTGGGTAATAAGTGAGCATAGATAAATATTTCAATACAATACAAATCTCTTTACCAAACATAACCCAACAAAACACATCAAATAATTACTCTAACCTATTGAAATTAAAAATCGGGACTGAAATATGGCTATGTTTTCTCACCATTATTATTTGACAATGTCTTGTAGGTTCAGCAAATGCAATAATCAAGGAAAATGAAATAACTGGTGAAATATTAGGAAAGATGGTATATATTTATTTTTTCTGAATATATGATTATATACCTAGAAAACCCAAAAGTAACAATAAAATTTATTAAAATTGTTGAGAATTTGATACAAGGTAAGCATAAAAATAAGTATTTTTTATATTCTAGCAATTAAAATTCAGAAATAGAATTGCTTTATTTTTAAAAATTTCTACCTCTTTACTTAGACTCATATTTTCATTTTTTGTTTTCCTGATAGCATTTAGTTCTTTATCGATACTTTCCTTTATCTTCTTAAGCATTTTTAAGAACATTTTTTAAAGGCTTTCTTCAGTAGGTTCACATTCTCATCTTCATTGGAGTTTTCTGTATTTTTATCCTCTTCTTTTGGATGGGGATCATTGTACTCAAAGTAATGAACAATGTATAAGATATATAGAAGTGATTTTAATTCCATAAGCATAGTATCTATAATAGAGAGAACTTTTGAAAGACAAAAACATTTCTGAATAAATGGAAAGTAACACCTTCTCCTTAGACAGGAAGACATCATAAAAATGAAAATACTCCAAATATTGCTTTATAAATTCAATGCAATTTTAATTTGTATTGCAATGCTTTAAATTATATAAATGTTTTGCAAGGTCATATTAAGAATAGTTTTCTAAAAATTTCCAGCAGTTAAGAAAGCACAGTAACTGTGTCTTTGCTTTAACACATATATGTTATAAAGCCAGTCTCTTTAATCAAATTGACACAGCAATAGATTCTAGGAATAGAAAAGAGAACATAAAAATAGATTCCTTTATAGATAAAAATGTAAAAGGTATTTAAAGTAATGTGAGAAAATTTAGGAGTCTCTTAAAATTTAAGGGTAAAGGAAACACTGATGCTATGAAAGAAAATGTGTGTGTGTATATATGTAAATATTTTGTAAGCTACACATATAAAAACAATAAACATTTTTTAGGGCAAAGGATGGCATTAACAGCTCCAATAAATCAATAATAGATTAGAGGAGAAAAGTATGTAACTTTCTGAATATTTTTTATAATAAACAAAGAGCTTTTATAAATTGGAGCAAAAAAGACAGTAAATTCAATAAAAAATGAGCAAAGGGATTAAAGATGTATTTTGCAAAAGTGAAATAGTCAAATAAAATATGAAAACTATTGAAATACAATAGCAGTCAAGGATAAAGAAACAATGAAATATCAATTTACGCACAATTCAGCATGATTGTAACATGGGATTACAGAAAGGGGAGTGGAGGAAAGGGAGGGTTGAGTTTTATTTTTGGAGGAAAAGAATAAAGAATGTTAGAGATGAAACAGTATGTATAATATGAGGTTTTGCAAGATTTTATGTAGATATGTAAATAAAATAAAATAAGTACTCCATACCAGACTAATTGATGCATTTGAAAGAAGAACTCAGAGATATTTGAAGTATAATTTGCTTCTAAACTTTTAAGATTTTGGCTCCCCTTTTTATCTTTATGAATCTACTTGGCTGTTAAAATGATATAAGATAACACCTGGTTTTGCAGAATTAGTCATCTAGAATTTTCTAATTTATGAATACTTTATTTCTATTAATTTATGAAATTCAACTTTGGGATAATTTTTCTCTAATTCCTTTGGCAGTCTCTTACAATTATCAGAACTCTAAAACATTCATAAGCGAACATATTTTTAAACAAAAGACAGAAGCTATTATTAACAAATTGTGCCTTCCTTTGCTTCTATTACAGACAAATGGGTCTGAATAATTTAAATCCCAAATATATTAATATTGTTTTCTTTTGCTTTCATTTAGAAGACCCCAGTACTTGAGATGGATGACCATTTCCAAGACTGCAAGTCAACATTCTAATTGCTCTTCAACTATTAAGCAGCTATGCTAGTTTTAGTAATTATTTTCTCCTTTATAGGGAAGAATCAGTAATATTTATGCTACATACTTGACAGAGTTTTAGGGACAGTCACATCTTTACAAGGAAAAAAAGTGCTCACTATGTCTAGTCTAATTAAATATTATCAGAACAATCGTAATTAGTTACTGAAATAAAAGTAGAAAGTAAATTTTCAAGCAAAGAGGGACTTTCTTTTCAAATAGCCAAATATAAGATAACATACTATCAAATATGGTTTTATAAATTGCATGAAAAAAAGCATTATATAAATCAATATGCCATAAAATATTTTATATAAAGTACAATTTATGTGGTAGTTAACTAGCTATTATGTGACAGGAAAAAGAAAATAGTTTGTGTTCAAATATATTTTGATAAACCCAAAACATATTCAGATAGAATAGGTGTTCTTTTTTATAGGAATTCTTTGAATTTTTATTATGCTGACATTTATTGTAAGTTTCTCAGAGAGGGATGGAGTACATATTACTTCCCAAACATGTTTACTAACCAAGTTTTCTTCTTCTAAGGATTTCCATGGTAAGCATTTTTTGAATGACACATGAGAAATGTTAAGCAAAATGCCATACTTTCAAAGTGGACTTTAATTCTAAACTCTTTCCTTATTTAATTTTTTTCTGCAAAGCTACTCATTTAGGTATTATTTTCTTTATGAGAAACATAGTCAATTTGTACCTCTGGTTATAGGAATCATATATATATATATATATATATATAAAATGATAAGAGTGGTCATTGTTTTACATTTGTTCTTTTTTTTTTAAAGATTTATTTATTTTATTACATATCTCCCCTTCCCCCCGCTGCGGGGACGCCCCGAGAGTGGTCACTGTGCAGGCGCGGCTTTCCCCACTTGTGGGCGGTCTCTGCGTCCGTTCACGGCCGGCACTTGCTTCAGTTCGCGGGTGGCTGGCTGCGCTCCATCTGCGGGCGACCTGCCCTGCCCTGCCCGTGGCGGCTCTTGCCCTGTCCGTGGCGGCTCTTGCCCTGTCCGTGGCAGCTTCTTGCCCTGCCCACGGCGGCTCCGGCCCGCCCATGGCAGCTTGCCATTCTCAAGGCGGTCTGCCCGCTAGGAGAGGTCCCCGGGAATCGAACCCAGGGCCTCCCATGTGGTATGCCGGCGCCCTATCCACTGGGCTATCGAGCCGGCCCCTACATTTGTTCTTAATCCATTCTTTGTGAACAAGATTTCTTTCATAAATTAACAAAAGTATTTTAAATTTAAAATTAATATCATATAATATTTTTGCTATCCAGAAACATTTAGTTTATCAAATATCATTATGTTATGTCTCATATATATTATAACCCAGGGCTTCACATAAAATTGTAGTAATGAAAAACCCAAAATTATGAAGATAATGTAAGATTTGGAATACAGTATTAATTAACCATTCATATTATTATCATTGAAAAATATTTTCCCTGAAGTATAAGATTATTTCAAACAAAGTATTTCTTCCTTATTTTAGTAATTGCCTTTCAAAAATAATAGAGTGAAACAAGAACCATAATATTGAAATATAAAAAGCAAGTTCTTACATGCTAGTAAATTTACCCCTTTGAGATGCAATCACCCTCTCATTTGGCATTTAGTTTCTGCCTTTCTGTCTTCAATTTTCACTGTATATTTATATGGTGCACTGTTCTAAGGGCATGGTAGGTGCTCAAAAAAAATCATGAATAGCAGTAACAAGAAGACTAATAATATAGAAACCAAATTTTCTATGGATTAAGTTGTGAAACAGAATATTGAGATTAATCAGAAATCAAATGAACCAGAATTATGTGCTTGCAGTTTGGAAAGAAGAAATAAAACCAGACTATAATACTTGAATTACCTTATTTAACACTATTGTGTTAAGAGTTTCAAGACTGGAAAAAGCTGCTTAGGGAAGATGTTTAAGTTTGTTCCTTTTATGTGGTTGATACTTAAGTGAAAGGCTGGCATTGGACCTTTTTCTCAGTAGACCAGATGCTGATGGAAAATCTTGAAATATTCCTGGTGTACCCTAAAAGGAGAAAAATGTTTTATACTGTTAAAAATAAACTCTAACATAACTGTGTTCACAGTGGTATTACTGAATGACATTTAGTTTCTACCTAAGTATACTGAAGGCAGATGCCATGACATGTATATTGAGATATGTTATTGCTAAATGAGCATGCCATGTGGCTCACTATAGTCTTTTAAAAGACAAATTAAATGAGTTTTTCCAACTAAGCTCTTCCTCAAACAAACTATTGATTTGGAGACAGCCTAGCTAGAGATGGAAGATAAGGCATCTGTTGACTCCACCATCTCACAGCAAGGCAGATCCTCAGTGAATGAGAAGGGTGGTGTGATGGCTTGAATTTGTAAATACCAGTAATGATTGTGTTGAACTAATCCATTCCTGTGGGTGTGGGGGCCTTTGATTGCATTAAATTCAGTTAAGGGGCCTTTAATTAGATCAATTTAAGACTTTTGTTTGGACTATGTCAGTGAGGAGTAAGCTAGGTTGGGTCTCTGCCCTCTTGCTGGCTCTTATATAAGCTGAGAACACACCAAGAGAAAGAAGAGACACAGAGAAGGGGAGCTCAGCCATTTTGACCCTGCCATGTGAGAGAGAGGACTCCAGGTTCGCCTATAGCTGCAAAAAAGCAAAGAAGGCTCAAGGAGACAAGGCCCAGGGAAAGATGCCTGATTGCCCACAGCTGAGCTCGAGAAGAAGGTAGAGAGAGACATAGACCCGCCATCCTGCCTTGTCCCACGGCTGGATTACAGAATCTGCTAGCAGCCAATCTCTGGTGAGAAAGCCTAGACTTGGACATTTTCACAGCCTTGTAACTGTAAGCTTTTACCCTAAATAAATGCCCTTTATAAAAACCAGTTCATTTCTGATAATTTTGCATTGGCAGCCTTTGGAAAACTAAGATAGGTGGGTTTGGGGAGGTGACAAGTATACAGAAGTAATGCTATAAGACAAGTGAATGGAAGATCTGTCTATGAAATAGCATTCACCAATTTAAAATTTTTTCTCTATTTTAAATTTTATATATTAATGACAATCTTGAGAGTTTAAAACTACTCTAGAACAAATGCAACCTAGAATTATGGTCCAGAATTTACATTTCTGTTACAGAAATCATTATATTCATGAATGTGGCAGTTTGAATTTTGTGAATCCCAGAAAAAGTTTATGTACTTTACTCCATTTCTGTGGGTGTGGGGCCCTTTGATGTATGTGCTGCCTGTGTGTATGCTCTCTAGATTAGGTGTCAGTGGAGAGCAATTTCAAACAATATTTTACAGTATTTGTTAAATAATAGGTAATTATAGTAAAATAATTTAGAAAAGCAAAGTTATGAAGAGAATAAAATAATAGCAATATAATGAATAAAATAGAAAAAAATAATAATGAAATAAAACTATATTGTGGTAATCAGTAATCATATGAAAACATGAAATAATAAAATACCAACACATGCTAAATTATTCTTTCCTTAATAGTTATATTTCATGTTGAATATGATGACATAGAAGAAATTTGCAAATGCTAAAATGATTTCAGAGTAACTAGGGGTTTCATATTACCAAGATATTCCAGTCTAAAAGAAGAAACATACACACATGCATGCAAACATGCATGCACACACATATTTCACTAGCTCAATATTTTTTTTTTAGCGGTTTGTGCAAAGAAAATGAATTCTATACATTTCATGATCTAGCATTGTTTTATAAGGCTTTACGGAAGCCATGAAGCCTTCCTCTTATGCATTTAATTATAAAAAAGGGCTTTTAAAATGTATTAAATTATTTACTGTGGAAGGTCAATTAGCTTACAAATAAAATGTATTCCTCCTGCAGACACTTCTTATTAATGATGTCATTGGTCTGAAGTCCAGGAGGATCATGAGTTTTGAATGCCTTATATAAATTTAGATGTTTCGTCCCATCAAATGTAAATATTATATGCAACAATGTTGCTTACACATCTCAGCTACCCTGATTTCTCAAAGTAAATATCATCCTGTTATACACACTGTAGCACATTCAATAAATCCATTATAAATTAATAGAATAAAGAAAGCAAAGAATAAAGAGGCAAACAAATAAAATGTTTACATCAGTAAAATCTAAGCAGGCTTTGAAAATGCAATTTTATGAGACAGAGTTAGTAAGATAACTTTAAATATGGGATTTAAAAACAATTTACAAATGGAAACAAATATGCAGGAAATAACACTATCCCTATTTTTATTTCAAATAATAAAATGGATTATATAGCAAACCTGTAGGAAGTCATATTTCCATTGTAATTTATTCTGTTAAAATTCATAGTTGTCATGGAATTCAAGGTCTACTTTTTATATAAAACCTTTCTTAGTATCTCGTTTATTATTATTCAAATAGGTTGCTATGGAATCATAGTTTTCTGACACTTTATTATCAAAACACATCTTTTTGACAATATAAAGAAAATACATAAAGTTTCAGCATAAAAAATAAAGGATTACCTTAAAATGAAAGCTCCAAGTACAGACTATTTAAAATATGCTATACAAAGATAATTTTCCTTTAATATAGAAATGAAAATACTGTTATGTTCAACCCCAAATGCAAAATTTGTAATTTGCAAATACATTTAATGTTACAATAGATAGCATTACTAATATATACTCACACACATATGCACTGTTTTTTTCTTAATTACAAGAAAGTACATGTGCTACTTTAATTAAATGATGTAGTTATGGAAGTTTACAAAAGTTACAAACAAATGGCTTTGGCCATATATGAATTATATAAACCATTCTGTTTGTAGAACAAATAAAACAAATAAAAATAAAAATGATTAAGAAAAACATTACACAATGTAAAAAGCATGACAACTCAGGGAATTGAATAAATGGAAGGTAGATTTGATGCAGTTAGTAACATCCAGTTAGAAAATATCCATCAATAATTATCAAATTAGAATCTAACATTTGTCTGAAAATATATATTTTTTATTCAACTTACTTTTTTGAAAATTTTTTTGAATGCCCTTGTTTTAATATACACTTCCATTTGTGTACTGGGTATTTTGAATCATTAAAAAGAATCCATTATTAACATTTTTAATTCCTTACTAACAACCCAATTGATAAAATATAATTTGAGTGAAAGTAAGTTCATGAAATTGAAACAATCTTTAAATTTCTGAACAGTTCTAGTCCTAACTTTAGAGCCAAATATCTGTAGCAATTAGTATAGATCCTCTCCTTTTTATATACATTTTCACACTCTAGAATTTTCTCTGTGAGTTGTAAAATAAGAATATAAGGAGGGTTTTTAAGACAAATGTCTACTTTTTACAACTTCTACATATATCCTCTAGAAGATATATCTTGGAGAGAATATGCATATGTTTCATTTCTGAATATTTAAAATGAAAAAAAAGTTTTCATATAATGCACACAGATTGAAACAATGGAAACATTTACCAGACAGATTTAAATGGTAAATATAATTTTAAAATATATGTGAATATCAAGTTTTAATTAGGAAATGGAGAAATGGATATGTACCCAAACTGCAGATGCTATAACCACTTTGATAATTATTTGGACATGGTTAGCAAAATTGAAAAAGTACAAACTTCTTACTGTGCCAGTTTTACTTTTAAGTGCTCACTCCAGAGTTAATCTCCCATGTATGCTCAAGGAAATATACACAATGTGATTATTTGGAACAGTAAAAGAGGAGACATCAGGGAACAACCTAAGGGTGTCTCAGTAGGTGAGGGTGTATTTTTATACAACGAAGAAACAGTGAGAGAAAAATGACATTTTACCTATATGTGAAAGAAAATAATTCCAATGATAGTTTTTTTTTAATCACAAAAAGAGGGGGTCTCAACAAAGTAGCACACTTTTCAAGTGCTGGAAGAAATGGTGCTAGAGCAATTGGACATTCACGAGTTAAAAAAAATAAAGAATATCAACTTAAGTCTTACAACTTATATAAAATTTCACTCATAGTGGATCATAGGCATAAACATAAAACATAAAACCCAATACTTTAAGAAGAAAGTAAGAAACATCCTCAGCATCTTGAACTAGGCAAGTAGATATTGGATTTAAAAACAAAATCAAGATCCATAAGAGAAAAAATGATGAATTGAACTTCAAAATGAAAAACTTTTGTTCACTGAAATATGCCAATAATAATAAGAAAAGACAAGCTACAGACTATGAGAAAATGTTTTCAAACTAAATATTCTATTAAAGACTAGCTCAATAGTAAAAGCAGACAATCCAATTAGAAGATGGGAATAAGACAGATGAGTTTTGGTCTGTGACATGAATTTTGTTGTTGATTCTGTTTTTTCTTGTTGTTGTTGGTTGATTGGTTTGTTTTCTTTTGTCGTAAACCCCTACATGGTTGCCATTGGATAACCAGAAGTCTCAGCTTCCTGGGGACTGTCCTGCTTTCAGTGCTGAAAGTCCTGCATGCGGGTAAACCCTTCAGTCATAGGCAAATCGGCAGTTGGTCACCATAGCAGGATAAACAGGATATATTATCCAGCAGTTAGAAATAATTCCTTTATGTAGCCATGGTGTAATGCTTATTTAAATTCTGTAGTTATGTCTGAACTGAGATACATATGCATATTTCATATAAATTACATGGTGACTATTTGTGTTAAGTAAGCAGATTTACAAGGGAAAAGCTGCAGGTCTAGATAATACAAATCTATTTGTGAAGCAAGTTTGCTCTTTTATTGACTTGAAATATGCATATTTCCTCATTACACATAGAGATTTAAACAATAAACTTCCTTAGAGAATAAGTTTTTGAAAATTTCTTTATGGTGTACAAAATATTTTATATGATTATTTTAGAGAAATTCTTGTAACTAAGTACTTAAATAATCACTTTGCAATTTTATTTGTGCGAAGAATGTGTTCATACTTTCATTAAACAACACTGTAGAAATGAATCATTAAATATTTCCTGAGTGAGCTACAGACGAGAGACAGTACATATGACTTGTGTTTGATATAAAACTGCTTTCAAATTCCATTTTGAAGATGTTTAGTTTTTACAAACAAAGAATGGTTTATTTCAAAATTGGCCTGAATGCCCCTACTTTTCTGACTACTGAAGTACAACTGCAAGCTTTGACTCTGATGTGCGATTTTGTTTCTGCATCTTTGACAGGTCTGCCTCATCCGTCTTTCATAGGCCAGTGCATGGATTTTATCAGATTCAACTGTTGACATGATTCTCATTGGAAAACATTCATGGAAAGAGAGAAAATGCTCTCCACTGGAATGGGCGACTGGTAGAACTCAGGAAGGGTGGGATCAGTTATACATGCATTTTTGCTCCAAATAAATAAATAACTAAAGCATTTAATATATAGCACCTTGATACTTTAATAGTTTGAATGGCCATCTATAAAATTGAATATTCATGCATGTAAATGTTATTTAAAATTGCCATTGTTAGTTAAAATTGCCATTCCATCTTTAATCGATAAGTCTATTGACTTAGAATTGCAACACACCTATAATTCATTGCTTTATTAAAGAAAATCTTACTATGTTTGCTACAGAATTTTGTTTAGCTATGCCAATTGACCAACAGATTTTTTTAATATAGTACTTGCTGTGGATTGAGGTTCACTTGTAATGTTTTCTTCAAAGAAATCCTTTATTATTTTTTTCAAAGTGGTGATTAAATAACATGCAACTGTTTAAATCAGCAACAACATTTATGTTTGTTCTTGATTTCTAACTGAGAAGGCACAAATAGGCTTTATGGGTGGAATTTATGTGTTCTAATGGCAACTAGAATGACAAGACTACAAGATATTATTTAGTTCAGATAAAGAATGGCTGATAAATATTTATCTTAAATTTCTAAATGAAGTAAATAAGGCATACAATAATCTAGCCACTACTACTAAGTTTCTCTCAGTAGTAGATAAGCTGTTTATTTATTTATTCAAATGGCATTTCTTAAAAGTCTATTGCCCAGGACTAAGCACTGGCAATTACATGAATATCCAGTTACTCTCTATATTGGCCTTAGAGTCTAGTTGTATTTTAGTTGTATTGAAGTCAGAAACATCCTGCTGATGTCATCTACTCTCTATCTATCATTAATCTATTTATATATCTATACCCATATCTGCATCTGGCTCTGTATTTTTGTCCATAATTTTATCTATATTTAATCTGTTCTCAAATTTAACCTTTGCTCCACAAAGACTGGAAAAGCTGGGAGAATCCTCTGAATGGTGCAATACACAATATTTCAATTCCAAGGGATGGTAGCAAAACAGAACATCCTACAGCATATCCGGCCTTTCTCTGTGCTGGCTTTTTTAAAAAAAAAAGAAAACTTTGGGGCCAGCTGTAGCTCAATTGGTAGGGTGCCGGTTTACCACATGGGAGGCCCCGGGTTCGGTTCCAGGGGCCTCCTCAAGCAGGCAGACCACCTTGAGAAGGCAAAGCCACCGCAGGCAGGGCAAAGCTGCTGCGGGCAGGGCAAGGCCGCTGTGCGGTGAGCTGACTCGGCGGGTCCCCACAATGGGGGCAGACAAGCAGACACAGAAGAACGCAAAAATGAACACAGCAAGAACAAGCAGAAAGGGGGGGATATATAAGGAAGGAAGGAAGGAAGGGAGAGAGGGAGGGAGGGAGGGAGGAAGGAAGGAAGGAAACAAACTTTCTTGAAAATAGCAAGCTTTTCATGTGGGCCTGAGAAAAAGAAGCCTCACATAAGCATGATATTCTTTCTTTAAAGTAAGAGTAGAAAGCTGGAAAAACATATGCTATTTTTCTTTTGGGAATTATGTGATTATATTGTTATCTTCATCAAATTTTCTATAGACATATAAAATGAGTTGAAAATGTATAGCTATTTTAGGGTTTATGTAATAATCTTGAGTTTTATCAACTTGGTTTTCTTAATTAATTGGGGACATAAGAATGGGATTTGTTGAAAGAATGGAAGAATGAAAGGGATTATTGGAAGGATTAGAAAGGGTTGCAGCCTAACAAATTGGCCTCCAATACTCATTTTCCTTCTTATAGACTACTGCAGTGTTCTCCATATTGGTCCTCTGGTTTCATATTGTCCTTTAAAATTGATCCCTCATGTCAGTGAGAATTTACTACTATAGATTCATCTATATTTTAAAAATACCTAAATGTAAAAGGAAGAAAACTGAAATATGACCTATGATCATCTTGCCCCAATAAACCCTGTGGGGTGGGGAAAATAAAGTGGCAGGCGTGGAAGGGACTCATATGCAACAAGATTGACACAATTGATATTTTTTAAAGCCTGAGTGATGGAATGAATGAGTTCAGTTTATTATTTAATTTTTGTATATCTGAAAAGTTTCAGAATAAAGAAATTAGAAATATTTAATATAGTACATATTTCAGATTAGAATAATACAATATTTTACATTGAAGAAAAATGAAAGCTTTTCTCCTTTTCTCCTAACCACCCCAATCATCCATTTCATGTGATTCCTAACAGACAAAAAATTAAATATAAATATAGATGATTAGATATAGATATAAATATGCCTGCTTTTATGCCTTTTGAAGGAATTAAAAAAGAAAAAAGAGAAACTTAGGATAAAAATATCCTTGTGCATATAAATTGGTGAACTTCTATGAATAAATACTTTAGTATTTATCAGTGAGATTGTTAGATACATGCATTTTGAATTTTGATAGATATTGTCAAATTTTCTCCGGAAGTGTTGCACTTAATTAAATTCCAGTGAGAGTATTTAAAAACGCCTATTTTTCCAGTAAGAATATCATTAATTTAATTTAATTTTATTACCAATCTGATTGGAATCTCCATATTGCTTGTATTTGCATATCTTTTCAGCAGCTTTCTTTTTTATTTTAAAAAATCTTACAAATGAGTTTTTAAAAATGAATTTATACTTCATGTATATCGAATATTTTTTTTTAAGTTTGTCAGTTTGTAACTTCGACTTTGTGTAATTTTTCAATAAAGAAATTAATGGGCAGTCTTAAAGTGCATTAGGTCAAACCGGCTTTTATCTTTGGATTTTTAAGCTCCATTTTTAATGGGGGAGAAAAGGTGTGATTGTCAGGAGAGATTAGTGTACCTTAGTTTTCCAAGATTGCATTTGATGAGATTTTCTCAAAAGGAACATCAAGACTCTATGCCTGAAAGGAGAGGACATGGTTGCTGGGGAGAGGTGGCAAAAATTTAACATGCACCTCATACCTTCATTTTAACCTATGAATAAAATCTATACACCTTCACATAACCATCTCAGTTCCCTGGCGATACTCTAACAAAATATAACAAATTATCACAAACTTGGCTTAAAACAATAGAAATATATTGTCTCAGTTCTGGAAGCTAGAAGTTAACTCCAGCTATGCGCCCTCTAAAACCTTTAGGGGAGAATGCTTTCTTGCTTCTGCCTAGCTTCTAGTGGTTTGCTGGCATACCCTGATGCCTTGACTTATAGGTCCATCAATCCAATCTCTACCTCCTTCATTTCACATAGGCTTCTCCCAGGGTCTGTCTATGTCTAGGAGCAAATTCCATATTTTTATAAGATCACCAGTAATATTGGAATAGGACCCAGCCTATTTCAGGTTGGTCTCTTTTTTACTAATCACAACTTCAGAGACCTTGTTTCCAAAAGAAAGTTCACATTCATGGATCTGCGGGTTAGTACTTGAACATGTCTTTTTAGGGGACACAATTCAACCCATAACAAAAGCCTTCAAGTCCTTACATAAGCAAAACCATGCCTT
>PVKH010006070.1:0-21411 GCA_004027955.1 Chaetophractus vellerosus
AGACAATGAAAACTCAGGATTAAAAAGTGATTCCTTACTAGGTTTTGATATTTGTTTTGAAATGTCATTAACAGTATTTTTAACATAAATTAGAGCAGAAGTAACATTTGTAGACAATTTGTCTTTAACTTTGGGACATATTCAGGGCATGATTATATTTTTAAACTATTAAATAAATAAGAAATAGTGTGTTGTTGCATCCCAAGGCATTCAAATAATCTCACTGGAAGTTTAGAAATGTTTAATAATCAGGAAAAATTAAAGACCTTTCAGTGAGGTGAAGGGCTTGACTATAGGGTAATTGCAAAGGAGGCAATGATGCAATTCAAATTTTGAAAGATATAAATGATGCAAGTCATTTCAACAGCAGGGAGGTTATTTGTCCTGATGTGAAGATGTTGCAACCCTCATGAATTTCAAATCTGTAAATTAAGAACAAAGTATTTATAGCTTAGTTAGAAACAAATGAAAGACAATTTATACCAATAGAGAAAATGCTTTTGGCCCCCTCTTATGGCTAGTGGTGGTTCAGTGCTACCCCTCTTTGCCCCACTCCACTCTCAAGGAGGAAAAGTGCTGTGGATCACATCCAAGAACACAGATGATGGAGGTGACAGTGCTTGCATATTTGGAGATGATATTAAAAAATAGGTTAAAGGCCCTTGTATATGCCTGTCATGATGTGTCTGCTGCCTTTGTATTCCTTCTCCTGTTCATTTCCTTTGGGTTGCTTTTCTCTTCTCCCAAGTAGTGAATTCAGTAAGAAGCATCTGCTCTAAGGAAAGCAGAAATCACTAAGCCCCATTTTTCGTGTTAATGGATCATACCATAGCTCTGCAAGGTAGCCACATTTTTCCATAACATTGACTTTTAATTTGATTAATATTTTGTTCATTTACAATATGCCAGAACTCTAAATAGCTGTTCCAACCTGGTTTCTTACAATTACTGTACTATCAATTGTACGAATTGAATCAGCTATTTCAGACTATCAAAGAAATAGGCATTGACCCAAAAGAAGGTCAATCCAAAACTCACTGGACATTACTTATATTTGACACTGTATGACTGTTGAAGTTTACATTTACTCTCATATTTCATTTCACCAGATTCCTAATATGCTGTAGTCAAACCAGATGGAATGTGATTGGTTGATCACAGGAGTTGCATTAGGAGAGCTGTATTTACCAAGTGATACTCCTGAAACGACTGGAATTTGATGCAGATAAATGCCAGATCAATTAGCTTTTAAATCACAGAAAAGTTGGGACGTGGCAAGTGAAATGGAAGATTTCGTTGTTTGAATTAAATTTTTCTGTCATTGCATAGTTTTCTTTAGTTGAAACCTGTTCAAAAGTCACTTCTTTAAAGAACTTTTTGTGAGGAGAAATAAATGCAAATATATGCTCATTGGTTTATCACAGTCTTATGAACTTTGATTAGAGTTTTTCTTTTGCAAATGCATGGTTTTATAATACTGTATTGTTTTATTAGTCTGGCCTTAGTAGGTATATAGGAAAAGGCTGTTATCACAAACCAAAACGTAGTTATCATGTATATTATGCCCAAATTATTGAATCATGCATTTTGATTAATATTACATTTTCTTTTTTTTTTTAATTTTAATTTTATTACATATCTCCCCTCCCCCCCCACACCCGTTGCAGCGACATGCCAAGGCTGGTCACTGTGCAGGCGCGGCTTTCCCTGCTTGTGGGCGGTTCTGCTTCCATTCACGGCCGGCTCTTGCTTTAGTTCGCGGGTGGCTGGCTGCACTCCATTCGCGGGTGACCTGCCCTGCCCGTGGCAGCTTTGCCCTGTCCGTGGCAGCTTTTTGCCCTGCCCACGGTGGCTCTGGCCCACCCATTGCAGCTTGCCCTTCTCAAGGCGGTCTGCCCGCTAGGAGAGGTCCCCAGGAACCGAACCCAGGGCCTCCCATGTGGTACACCGGCGCCCTATCCACTGGGCTATATGGCCGGCCCCAACATTTTCTACAAGATATAATTTTCATGGCTATTTTGCTTGTTTCATCATCATCATAAAACTTTTTATCAGCACATTACATTAGACCAACTTTACCTTTATTTTATTTCCTTGCTTGTAAATCCTGGGCATAATTTAAAAATGTTTTGGAGGATCAAATACTTCCAACAACAATTTATGATTAGTGGAGCAATATGTGCTTCCAGATTTCAATATAATATTTTATGCCTGTATAATGCCAAATAGAAAGTAGCACAAGGATATGCAAAGTCATCTTCAAAGCCTTATGTTTTGGTTGTTGTTGTTGTTGTTTGAATATTCTTTGAGGTTCCCACTATTTTTGCCCTGGCAATTCAACCTCTCTCATTTTCTGCTATAACAAATCATCTTCTCCAGAAAATTTTCTGCCTGCTTTTTGCTCACTTTGTGGTAGTTGTTCTCTCCTTCATTTATTTATATAGGGAAAACACAATTTGCTTTGAGAAGTTTTGTTAAATCTATGGTTAAATCTTTGATATATAAAAAAGTTGAGGGGAAGTGGATGTACCTCAAGTGGTTGGATACCTGGTTCTGGTGTACGAGTTCCTGGGTTCAATCCCTGGTGCCTAAAAAAAAAAAATTGAGAATGATGGGTATATTTTAAATCTTTATAGGTTGATACTTTAGAAAGAAACTATTATCTTAACCTATGGACCTTCACTAGCATATTTTATGATGTAGCCAAAATTAAGGAATTTCCCTTTCTGTTTAATTGACATTTATAAAAGCAGTGAGCCAGAAGTGCCAGGACATCAAGAGAAAGATATTGGTCAAGTTTTTTTTTTTTCCTGTTCCTTTTATCCCTTAAGCAAGACAACATTAAGCAACAGAGACATAATGTCAACCATGATCTTCTGTTTGTTCTGCTAAAATTTCTTTTTCCTAGAATATGAAATTCTTCAAGTTGAAGCAACAGATAAAAAATAAAAGAAAGAAAGAAAAGAAATGTTGTGCCACATCCAAACACAGTGGGCATTACTGGGTACTATGCCAAAGAAGAGTTTGTTCCTGACCTCTTTCATAAGTTTCCAGATGTCTGAAAGATGGGTGTAATGATATACAATCACAACTTTCTTTTCACCATATTGTGATAATCAAATAAAAGCACATTTAGGAAAATAGCAATTTCTAACTTTTATAATACTTGCCCTTATCACTATCTCAAAACATTTGGTGAGGAAGTATGAACTATACACAACTTGAGGAATATATTTGATCCAAAAGGATAACCTCAAGAAGGAATAAGATCACAACAACTAAAATCCAGTTTGTTGAAAATAAGCTCCCAACACAAGCACATAATTGCATTCATAGATCTCCACTGTTTATGAATATTAATATTCCAAAGTTTCATCTTTGGTACTCAATCAGTAGAGAACAAGATGTTAGACCATGAAACATAGCTTAGATTACAAAAAAAAAGAAATTCCCTACTTTATATATGAGTGCTTATCTCTATTTGAATATTATTTTATAAAAGAAAAAAACTGTGTTAATGTGTGAAGAACTTAGGGTATTGTTATCAGAAGGCTTGGTTTCAATTCTCAGCTCAGACAATCATTAGCAATATAAGAGTGGACAAAGAGAATATTATGTCTGAGCCTCAGCTTCCATATCTGTAATAATAAAATGTAACAGTTATTTAAAAGTTATTTAAAGGAGCAGTTGGAAATACATGTAAAGGTTACTTATACGTGCCATATATTTTGGTTACATTCATTCCGCATGTAGTAGTATCCAGGCATCTTACCAGGACTGTGGGGATGAATCTATATCTTTGATGTTTACATCCTGGTGAGGAGAAACTGACACACAATAAACATCAATATAATACAGTGTTGTGGGTTAAATCGTGCCCGCCAGAGAGATAAGTTCAAGTCCTAACCTCTGTCCCATGAATGTGACCTTATTTGGAAATAAGGTCTTTGAAGATATGATTAGCTAAATGAGGTCAAACTGGATATGGGTGGATCCTAAAGCAATAGAACTGGTGGCCTTTTATGAAGAGAAAATTTGTAGACAAACATAGACACAGACAAACACTAAGGAGAAGGCCATGTGAAGATACAGGAAGCAGACATTGCGGTGATGCATCTATAAGCTCAGAAATGCCAAAAATTGCCAGCAAACACCAGAAGATAGAACAAGTAAGGAAGGATTCCCACCCACAGGTGAGATGGAGCACAGCCCTGCTACACCTTGATTCCAGAATTCTAGCCTCCAGAACTGAGATAATAAATTTCTGTCTACTTTGTAGCACCTTGTTATGTCAGCCCTTAGAAACTAAGACATAGTATTGCTATCAGTTAGGTTACATCTAAATACTGTGGGGTCCCTAGGTTGAGAGAGACCAACTCTGTCTTTGGACATCAGAGAAAATTTCATGTAGGAGACAATATTGGGGCTGAGTTTTGAAAGAAAGGAATTTTCTAGGAGAGAAGAATTCATATGAGAATAGGAAATAAAAACCACATGTATATATATATGTAAGGGCAGTGAGGGGCAAAAGAGCAAGCAGTGCTAAGAAACGTGAGAATACATTGTGTGGAAGGAACTTGATGAAGCTGGAAAGATTAAATAGGGATAGATCACAAAGTGTCCAGAAAGACATTTAGATTTGATGTGAAGGGCATGAATGAACTATGGTTATTGATGAAAGAAATGTTTTAGAAAATTATTCTAACTGTTTAATGCAGAATAGGTTGTTGCTCTCAAGACTGTAGTCCTGGAGACCAACTAGTACCTACTATATCAGTTCAGGTGTGGGGAGTGATGGGGGCAGGGGATAAAAGAGACAGGTTAGTTTGGGGAACTAGATGAGGCGTTTAGTTTGGGACACATTTAATTTAAGTCATTATATTAGATATGTTGAGGATACAGAAATTGATCAAATAGTTTCTAACTCCATTGAGACTTATTACATGGTAATTTTTTTTCAACATTGAATGTCTTCTCATTGCTATAGAACACAATCAAAGCTATGTATACAAGACTCTCCATGACCTCTATGAATTTTGCTAGTAGCATCTCCAATTGAAATCTAGGTTTCAATAGTCCAGTAGAAATTCCACAAAACAGTGATGCTCTTTGTATGCTCTGCACATTTTCACCCTCTTCTTCCTATGCCTAAATGCCTGGATTCTTCCTGCATACACTTATTATGATATTTGCAATAGAGCAAACTCTACTTGACTAGTTTCTACATCTGTTTTTCTTCTCCCAGTATATAATAAGCACACTAAGACAAGCAAACTTTAATAAATAGACATATGAATACTGAGATGTAAAGCACAAGGTCAGAGCAACTATGTACAATGAAGGTCTGTCTTTTGACAAATATTTGTTCCAAGCATTCTCAGTGATAATGAGATAGGTTTCTGGGAAGGTTTAGCATAGAAAAACATGACTTATCTACAATATGGGTTTCTTTTTCAAGCTTAATGGCAGAAGGGTGATACAAATTTCATAATAATAAATGTGTTTAAAATTTTAAAATCAAATGTTTTATTAAAATGCCTCCTAAACTTACACTATTTTTTCACTCATGATATAACTCACATTCTCAGACTAACAGGTAAGTATTCTCTCTCAAATACAATAAAAAGAAGCCTCAATATATGTTTTGACAGTGTGAAATAAAAAGATTTTGAGTTAATCTTTTCTTGACATCCCTGCCCTGATCTTCACTGCCTTGCACAGGGGAGCACTGCTTGAGAAGAATTAAAAAAACGAGGCACAGAAATACCAAAGTTAATGCCATTACTGTACATGAAAAGATTACTTCACTATCAAATGATTTTTTCTGTTCTCTTCCTGACCACCTAAATGAATAAAGCGGGATAATGACATTCTCATTATTTTAGGAACACATTTGCATCTGTAATGAAAGAGTCCCTAAAGGGCACAGACACCATAGAGGCGACTGTCTGAATTAATTAAAATTGTTTGCCTGATTAGATAAAAAATGCAAGTGTAAACTGCATATCAAGGAAATTTCTCTCTTCTCATCAAAACACAAGAATAAAATTTTCTTAACAAAAGTTCTTGCAGGATTAAACTTTAAAGATCAAAATATGTTTGCATGTATTTTTCTACTTCAAAAAGACATAACTAGGGCCCGGCTAGATAGCTCAGTGGATAAAGAGCTCGCCGGTGTACCACATGGGAGGCCCTGGGTTCGGTTCCCGGGGACCTCTCCTGGCGGGCAGACCGCCTTGGGAATGGCAAGCCGCCATGGGCGGGCCGGAGCCGCCGTCGGCAGGGCAAGAAGCTGCCACGGACATGGCAAGAGCCGCCACGGGCGGGGCAGGTCGCCGGCGGATGGAGCGCAGCCAGCCACCCGTGAACTGAAAAAAAAGCCTGCCGTGAACGGACGCAGAGACCGCCCACAAGCGGGGAGAGCCGCGCCTGCGCGGTGTCCAGTCTCGGCGCGTCGCCGCGGGGGGAAGGGGAGATATGTAATGGAATGAATAAATCTTTAAAAAAAAAAAAAAACAAAACAAAACAAAAAGACATAACTACATTGGTCAATAAAAATAATAATATGTATGTGCTATATTTTATATTATCTTCTAAATAGTTAATAGTTAATAGATAATTATTTCAGCCCAAATAGTATAAGATTATTTAAAAGGAAAGTACGTATACCCCACCATGATAAAATACATTTTTAAATTTTTGATACATTAGCTCTAAATTGCTTACATTTTCTTATTATTTTTAAGCAAATATATATTTAACAACATAAGGACTCATTGGCTCCTTGTGTAAAGCATGTTCTTCAATGTCAAATGCGATCACTTTTTTTTCACTTTAAATATGTGTTTTCATGTGTGCAAATCAATTCAAATTAGCTATTAAGGTAGTATTCAACAGACCCGTTAAAATGTGATTTACCTTGAAATGATTGTATTTCTTTTCCAACGTTTTACTAATATATTTTCAGTCACAAGGACATGGGATTTTTTAAAAAGATAACTTATATCCTCAGAAATATAAACTTTGATAAAAATAAAATAAAAACACATGGATATGTCCTTCTAAAATAATCTCATGGAAACACAGACTCAAATTTACTTTGATCTTCTCTTATAAGAAAGTAGATCAAGGGGAGTGAGTATGCACAATGCTGATTCATACCAAATCCATTATTATGTGCTAAAGGAATACAGTGTGAAGACATTGTTTAGTAACTGCAGAAAACGCAGTGAAGAAGAATTTGAAAAGTGTAGAAATGCATACTCTGTCAGTGTGCTGCAAAGCCTTCTACAATACCCCAGACCCACGCTTTTGCTTCTTCTTTCTGAATACCTTTAGTATTAGTATTCATAAATGATTATGTTCTGTATTTCATTTACCTATTTCACCTTCTTCAGTCTTGTCTGCCCACAATAAACTTAAGAGCAGGAATGTGTGATTGTGTGCATGTATGTGTTTTGCCCTATCCTTATTTTACTAAGTTTTACACACACACACACACACACGCACACTTATTCCTAAGAGCCATTACGGCATCATAAATTACAGAATTCTGACACTTCCTCTCCATCTCTCTTCGCGTCTCTTCCATAAATTTCTGCTATTGTACTTTCCAGGGTGTGCGTCTCAATCAGAATGTCAAATAAAAGATAACACATATTCTTTTGTTAAGTAAGAAAAAAACAAAACCCAGTGAGTTTTAAGGGTTATTGGAATTAAAATACTTTGATGCTTTATATTGTTCTATGAAGCAGTCATTTGGTTCAGCTCATGTGGCAAAACACCAGATACATCAGCAAGGAAAAACTCTTTAATTGATTAGAGTAACGAATGCATTTCAGCGGCTTAATAAAATGTGTATCTTAGCAGTCCATGACACCAGAAAATGATATCATAATACTGGTCATACGCACTTGTTTACCTTAAATGGAAATAGGAAACTAACATATTTGATGAATTTAGTCTTCTAAAACCCATTGAAATGATTACATGGTGTTGAAATGATATATCATGAATGGAAATTTTAAGAAAAAAATTTTTTTGTATAAAAGCAGTCAATTGATCAGCTGAGATTTTTTCCCTACTAAATTATTTTAATGCTGGGTGGGAATATCATGTAGCTATAATTTATAGGTGGTTCCATAGCCAAATACTTAATATTGTTATCATATTACTGCTCAGAAGGCTTCATTCCAAAAGGTAGAGACTGTGTTAGGAGGGTTACAAAGAACTTTAAAATGTGCTGTGAAGGAACTCATCATTTAGAAAAGGGGCTCTTATGCAAAAATTAAATAAATATGAAATAAAAAGTGCCATTTGAAGTTCAATAAAGTGTTAGTGAGTTCATGCAGAGGGAGGAAAGTTATTTCTAACAGACATTCAGGAAAGTCTTACAGGAAGTGATGATTTTCTTGTGTGTAGTATTGTACATGAAGGGCTGAATTTCAGGTGAAGAAAAACTCATCTAGGAGTAGTGCAGATTTGGAAAGTCTCAGAGGAATGATTAGTTCAGTGGGTTTCAGTATCAGGTGCAGAAAAGGAAATAGAAGAAAGTAAAGTTAGAAAGATAAAGAACCATAGAGGAGGACAATAAATTTTACCGTGAAATTTGGTTCACTGTTCTGTAGGAAATTAAATGTAGTTGAGTAGTGTAATGATACCAATAGAACTGTGCTTCAAAGACTATAACGTATCAGCAAGTTATAATATCAGTTGGAAGGGGTAACATTAAAAATGAACATAAATTATGTAAGTTATTATAAAAGCCCATATAAACTATATACATGTACAGAGAAGAAAAAGGAAAAATCATACTGGACCAACAATAGTATTCCTAGAGCATCAAGTAAAATCATATCAGACTGACAATAATATTAATGGAGTATCTAGCATTTTTACTGAAACTTTGCTATGTATCAGGCCCTGAGATAAGCTCTGTACATGAATAATTTTATTTAATCTTCACTAAGCTGTGAACCTAGACAGTAATATTATCTATATATTACAGATGAGGAAACAGAAGTTCTAAGAGGTTATACCACTTGTCTGGTTCTCCTATATAGTAATTAGTGGAAATAATATTCAAATCCAAGCTTTCTGACTCCTAATCCTTACTTTCAACAGCTACAAATTTGATAATTGATAGTTTTGGTGCATAAAAGAAGAAATCTTAAGGATGACTGAAATTCGAGGCTGGGAGATTGGAAGAAGAGCATTAAACAGAAATTGGAGACATTGATAAAAATGTTTCCTTTCAGAAATTTTTTGGTCTTTGCAGTTCTAGTTTTGGTCTCACTGGCTTAATCTTATATCTTAAAGTATGTACAGCTGCAGTGGGCCTGCTGAGAGCATGGGAAAGCAGAGAGAAATGGCCTCACCTTGACTGATCACCTATATAACAGCACTCAAAACTGCAAAGTAATTCATGTTATTCCCGCCAAGATGGAAGTGGTATGATTGCAATTTACAGATGAAGAGAAGGGCTCAGAGAGGTTAAGCAAGTTATCCTAAGTTATTTTGTTAATAATTGGTAAAAACAAAGTTATAATTCACATCGCTCCCTTGCCAGAATCCAATTCCTTTTCAGAATACTTAGGTACAGATAATTTTATAAATCCACCAATAAAGACTTCAGTCATACCTCACTTTCAAGGGACTGCAATGGGCATCCTTTCAAAAAATAAAAAAAGCTCACTGACTCTATGAGTGATTGTTAATCGATATTTCTTTCATAATAATTATATTAAATGTTGATACATGTCTAAATATGCCATTCTTCTGAGGCATTTATTTCCAGACTCATCTTACTTCTTATAGTCATGACATTCCACATCCACAATTTACAAAATATATTCTCAGATGTCCATAGTGACCTGTTAAATTCTGAGATCTCACAGATTCGACTTTCCAAAGAGTGCATCCTCTCTCTGAACTTTTCTTTTCAACACATTTATCTTTATCAAAACAAGGTAAATAACAATGTATCTTCCTTTGAAATCTTCCCCAGAGTCCTCAAATAAGTGATAAGCTTTTAGTGTAGCCAAGGGATCTGGGGCTGGTACTCAAAATAAATTCCTTGTAGCTTTATCTCTTTACTTATTCAACAAACATTGACATACGTTTTCCTATGTGCCAGATATCAAATCCTTTACAAATATTAGCACAATTAATTCTCAAACAACTCTTAAGGGAAATACTTTTTTTCTTATTTTACAGATTTAAGAATTGAGCACAGACAGGTGAAGTCAATTTTCCTATGTCATAAGTCTGTTAGTCACTGAGAATTGAACCCCTTCAACCAGATTCCAAGTCCATTTTCTCGCTCCTCAGGCCATGCTTCCCAGCTATCATGTCTCTTCCAGATTTTAGAGTTTGGCAAGCACTTGTCTTTCTTCTGAAATAGATTTTATATTCTTCAAAGTATTCATCTTTACACCTTCCTTCCCTACCATGAACTAACACAGTATCTAACTCAGGGTCTTGCATATAGTAATATAAGATCATTCATTTGACAACTATTTATTGCATATTGGATAATATTGTAGGCACTAGAGATATACACTACTATGAATAAGGCACATGCTGCTTGAGTACAGCTTAAATTCCAGTGTGTGAGTGAGGCAATATAATAATAAAATTAATAGACAATATAACATCAGATAATAATGAGTGTAATATTTATAATATAAGGGGTTAACATGACTGAGGTGGGGAGGGTGGTAGAATTTAGATAGTTGTGACAAGGCCACGTTTATACTGTGAAATGAATTATAGGAAGATACTTGTTAATCAAAGATCTGAGGTAAGTGCTTTTTAGTGGGAGAGAAGAGTAGGCAAACAGAAAATTCTAATTGTGTAACATGTTTTAGAAATAGAAGATCGAGTTGCCTAAATTTTGGTGAGTGAGTGAGAGAGAGGTATAATAAGAGGCAAAACCTCCAGATAGGTAAGAGCATATCATGCAAGATCCTATAAACATGATAAGGAGTATTTAAACAGGGAGCCAAATGACCTGATTTTCATTTTTGAAAGATTACTTTGTTGGGTAACAGATTATAGTACATAAGCCAGAAGACTGGAAATGATGTTGATTGCATGGTTTAGATAAGTGATTGGCAAACTTTTCAGTAAACAGACACAAGATAAACATTTTAGGTTTGAGGGTCAGACAGTTTCTGTTGAAATGACTGCTCAACTCTGCTTTTGTCATAGAGGGCATCCACAGCCAATACATAAATGAATGAGCTTGGCAGTACTCCAATAAGACTTTACTTCTGGACATGGAAGTTTTAATTTAATATAATTTCACATTTCACAAAATATTATTTTTCTTTTGATTTTTTTCAACCATTTACAAAATGTAAAAAACATTCTTATCTTGAGGGCCATACAAAAACAGGCATTGGGCTGGCCATACCTGATTCCTGGTCTAGATAAGTGATGTCTTAACTAAATTCATAGAGATAGAGATACCATTTATTAATATAAGAAAATCTTGAAAGGAGTCGTTTGGGATGGTGAAGAGTGTAGAAAACTATCAAGAATTTTATTTTAATGGTATGTAGTCAATTTTACAAAATAAAAATATTCCTGAAATTTATTTTGCTCTTCCTTGAAATGCTGTAGCATTCAGTTTTTCACAAGACAAACCATTTCATTCATGACCACTGGCAATTCAATTTATTAGGAAGTTTATCTTTATTTTAATTCCAGCTCTTTCTTCTGAGACTATGCAGAATAACTGCTATCTCTTCCACAAGGAAGTACAGAAAACTTTTGAAGACATCTATTTTGTTTTTCCTTTCTCCCAGGTCTCCAGAATAAACATACCCAGCCAATATGACTTCATTAGAAGACGTGAATACTAGAATATTAAGCAGATAAAATACTCCAACTTTTTCTTTCTTTTTAATATCCTCCTTAGAAGTCTAAAGATTGAACATAAAATGTGCCTTTGTCTGAAATTATCAACAAAAGCATATAACTTCTCACCTACCTTTGCTGACAAAAGTAATGAAAGCCTTCAATAACAACACTAAATGCAAATCAATCTATGTCACCATCTATAAAACAGCCCCATCTGAATGAGGGACCAGAAGTATAGTGTATTGCAGGGTTATCAGTCAGTCTGACAAAAGTCTTTCTTCACTTTTCTAAGTCACCTCTATTGCAGCCTTCCAGTCCAGCAGGAATTACTTACAACTAAGGTCAAATTACTATAGCCACAAACTTCAAGTCAAAATACTACCGATGACATCCATTGAGCTGCTTCAAACCATAAATCCCACCTCTGCTTAGAGAAAAGTCAGAGCTAATTTCTCTCCTTGAATAAAGCACCATTTCCTCCAAATGAATCAAACACGAGAGGTATAAAATCTCCTTTTATCTCCATCACTTTTCTTTTTTTATTGCATACTTTTTTGTTGGGGTTCGTGCTTTCTATTTTTTGTCTCTCTGGATATAAAAATATGTCCTAAGGATGATCACAAAACATAGATGGGTTCCTCTTTACAAGTTTTATTCTAGAAACAGTGCTTGAGAATGAAAACCCAAAGAAAACCAAGTGGAGCTGACTCTCTGAATGAATTATATAGAGAAAATCCAATGTTTTGCTTAACTCCCTCCCTCCCACACCAAAGAAGCACACTTAGAAAGCTATACACACTATTGTTCTCTCTGGAACCATCTTTGCATTAACACTCATCACTACCAATGACTATGACTTGGTTTTGCCTAAGAATAGTTTCCTTTATATTTTACCTCCCAAGACCAGTCTTCCCTAGGAACACAGTTCCATGCAGTGCATTTATGACATGTGGTAATTATATAGACACTATCATAGACTCATAGTTGGTCAGTGTATAAATGACATCTAATAACAGGGAACCCACAGCAAAGCACAGAAGAAGTTTGTGCTCTCATTTTATTGAAAATTCTGAAAGTGTTTAGTTCCAAGTGGAGAATATAATCTCTTACTTGTGAGAGCTCCAAAACAGTCACAGTAGTTAGGAAAACAGAAACCACTTTAGGTATTTAAAACAAAGAGAATTTAATACATGAAATCTGTTCTTATTCTTTAAAGAGAAATCACCTATTATGATGTTAATCTGTCCTTTTCTGTTGTCAAACTGTCAATATTTCTGGTTTCAGTCAAGTATTTGAAATAAATTGTTTGCATATTTGAAAATGATCTCCATATTTATAATATTGTATAGCTTCTCTTCTTGCAGACTCACATTAAAATTCAATTTTTCCACATTACCCACAGAGTAAAGCCTAAATTCACTACCTTGGCATTCAAAATATCCATAATCTGGTCCCAATCTACCTTTTCATCTTTAATTCCCATCACTTTCAATCACACCCCCTGTATTTCAGTATCATCTTCTAAAAAATGTACCCTTTTCCATGCTGTTCAATACATCTTTTAGCAAAATTCCAACTCCTCCACAAAACTGCAATAATTCTCTGTATAAAATATGATATACTTTTTTTGTGTCATTCTGAAAACCTTCATATATAACTTTCTTATATCACTTTATGTGGGGCACTTTTTGTCGTTATTGAATATTCACAGTATCCCATGCTGAAATGCAGGTTCTTAGGTGACAAAACCATAGCTTACTCAATTGTGTAAACCTTAAGGTGCCAACCCAGATCTCATAAATGTGTATAATAGTTATGCTAATGGAATTAAGGAAATCAGAAATAGAAATGCTAAAAAAGTATTTTATCCTGTTGTTTGAAATGTCTGTATCTCAAGTCAAAAGAGGAAGTATAAAAACTTATGAGAAAAGCTGTCATTAGAAGTTGCTGTTTTTATAAAAACTAATCTATACATAATAGGTAAATAAAAACAGAATATATGACATTTTAATGAAGAATTCTGTATTTTTTGTGCTTTCCAAGAATCAACTACCACTATCAACATTTAAAAATATTTGGTTTCTATTTTTATTCCTTTCACTTCATCAGACTCAGAAACATAATGTCTGTAGGGAATTTTATCTTTTCATTTGTTACTTCCTTTCTGAGTAATCTCCTGGAATTGTCATTGGGAAGTGCCAAACGGCCATGTGGCAGCTGAGACCATCCGGTATCTAGTTAAACAGAACATATGCTAAAACAGGGGGCAGGAGAATGCCAAACACAAGTTTGCTCTATATCATAATTGTGTATTGGATTTCTCTTGTTCATCTTCAGAGGTAATATTAGTGTAGAGGAATAAACTAGAATACTTGCCAAGGTTGTTTATTTTTTTACCCCCAACACTCATTCAACACTTTGCACATACTAGATGCTTAATAACTGTTTATTGAATGAATACATAAAATTAGGAAATCAAATTGTTGATGAAAATACCTAAAAGTATATATCACTGGGAAAATTATAAACAAAAATGAGTAGTTTTGTAGCTATAAATTTAAGGTATGGACATAATAACTTGTATATCATTTTTTTTGGTGCTAGTTACCAAAGTCATTGTTGACAACGTAATTTCAACATCAGGGATAAAATTTTCTTTTTATGTTTTCTAATTCTCTGTTCTATTAAAATTGAATATCTTAGGACAAGGTAAATGTCAATTACTTGTTACATGAGTATTCCCACTAGTTCAATAGTATAATAAGAATGCCACCAATTACCATTTTGTTGATACCCTTCATGATGAGAATCTGTTAAATTAATCATGAGACAGGTGTTCATCATTTAAAAGACTCCTGAGAAGACTGAGACATTTTTCCATCTATAGATTCCATAAGGACCTAGTTTCATATGGATCATTAATGAAAAAAAAGTAAAAAACATTAGTTAAATTAATGCTAGCATTTTGTAAAATAATAGATTAAAAATAATAGAATCAGATGGTTAGTCTTTTGCATTTATTTTAAGATAAAATATAATAATAACAAAAGAAGAGGAAAAAGCATATTTATATTCACAAATGGATATTGAAAAATTTTCACAACTACCACAACTAACAACTTAATTAAAATTAAATTTTGTTGAGTACTTACTAGTTATACGGCACTATCCAGGAATGGCAAATAGAAATAAAGTATGGGTTACACAACCTAGTTGAGGAAAGATAGGTACATAGACTTCAAATATAAATAGCAGGAAGAGTTTTTAATAGAAGATATAGTTACAATTAACCTTGCGTAGATGATACAGATACTGTTTATAAACAGGAAAGTTTATTTCACGCTGGAGTTGGGGGAAGAGCACCCATGGCTTTAAGATGGAGATGAAAATTCAACTGAGTCTTGAAGGATTAGATTAGAAAGGAGTTAGGAAAATTATCCAAGAGACTGAAATAGCATTGATGATCCTGGAGAGAGGAGATAGGAGAATGGATAAATACGAGAAAAAGAATGAGCAAGTTGGGATGAAGCATGAGGGATTAAACTGGAAAGTCATGTGGGTAAGGACTTGCAAAACTCTGAAATTTGTCAATTGAACATAAGAAAAAGGCTCATAAAAGGTATCTTCTATGCATATAAATGTGAGCCATCTGGAATAGGTATTTGCCAATGGGAGATGATTCCTGAAGGTCCAGTGGTCACTTTTTCATCCACAGACATTGCTGTTCTTACGCTTGCCCTATTAAAAAAAGTATACTGATGAGAGAGGAGGTTACTGGGCCCCAAATCTGCCACTGAAACACAAACTACACCTGGGCATGCCACACATCTGAGATTATGGAGTTGCACAGATGGTGGGGGAAGGAGGTCCACCTCAACACCTTCCCTTGCTGGCCCCTGCCTTCTAGATTTCCCCAATATTAGGCATCATTCCTAATATGTTTTTATTTAAAATTCAATAAGGGAGAATAAGTCATTCCCAGAGTAGAAAGCCCCCATCTACTTAGAGGATCAGGCTAAACTCTTTGCCCTCTATTCCATGCAAAAATGCTTCTCTCCTCTGAAGAACAATTGCTAAGGGGAGAAGGCACTGAAATTCATGAGTTAAGGCTGTAAAATTTGCAGGACTCAAGAAGGTATTGGGATTTGATTATTCCTTTAGGGAGAGGTGGCCTGTTGTAGGAAACTGCCAAGGTAAAATGGCAGGGAAGGAGTCAAAGGGAGAGAGCACAAAGAGAAAGAGAAAGAATATGAAAACAAAATAAAGAAGTTGCATGGATAAGATACCATGGGGTGATTTTGCCCAATTTCCTTCAAGAAGCTGGGCTGGACAGTTCACCTTGTAAGCAGTAGGAAGGATTAAAGCATTAGACCAGGGCACATCCAATCTCTAGTGCTAGCTCTGTGTGGTTTCACTGCAACTTCAATTCCTTTAGTAAGACTTGCTTAAACATCCCCTGATATACACTGTATAACTCTTCTTGAAAAATCAGATGCAATGGCATGCAGACATGAGGAAAAGGAGTGCCACCTCCTTCCCTCTTCATTGTTGATCAGCAGCATTACTGTAGTCTATTGGAAAGAAAGAAGCATATACCAATAATGACGAACCAGCTAGGGGAAAAGCAAAGATGATGCACTTGCCCCTTCCCTAGAGGTTAGGTAGAGGCACCATGTGTGAGAAAAATACCCTTCAAACAAACCTATCACAATGGCCATATAAGAATGTAAAATATGACAAAAAATTCTTTACAAATAAATAAGAAAAAGTAAATCCTCCAGCCAGTAATCCTAGGAATACTAACTAAGCATGTAAAAATGAAAAAAAAGAGTAGATTTCTAGCACACACCATACACCAAAATAAATTCTAGATGTTTAAAAATTTAAATATACAAAAGCTACTATAAAAATGCAAGAAGATTAACTTCAGCATAATGGAGACTGAGAATATGAAGATGCTCTTTGTTTACCTGAAGAAGCCTATTATTGTCAGCAGCAAAGATGTTATGAAAATAGAAATGCATTTTGATTTGCAATTCAGTATATCACAAGCTCCATTAGTGCTTTAGGAAAAGACAAACAGATATTTCCTGGTCAAATAAAAATCTCCTGAGAACTTTTTGGTAAGTTTGAGAAAGAAGATTCCAAGATTCCCAGTAGCCACAATAAAGAGGAAGACCAGACAGAAGAATCCATTGACCTGGCAGAGTTCATGAGAGTTGGATCTGAATGTTGCCTAATAACTCTCCCCTTATATGACCAGTCTGAGCCAGCCCAAGCAAATTCAGCTGATAGATCATTCCCAAAATTGAAACTGGACAATGCACAAGTTATTTCAAAACTTGAGTGGTCTTCAGATTTACAAGAATCATCAGTTAAGATTCAGGTTCCTAAATTAAATGACAAACGTAGGTAAATTCTGCTTCCAAGAGTGACAGGGAGAAAGAAATAAGCACACTTAATTACAGGAAGCATCTTTTCTCTGAGAGCAATCAAGATTCAACTCATAGTGCCACTGAAAAATCTTGGACCAGTACCAAAAACTGAAGTCTCTAAAACCATATTCCAATAGTAAAAAGACAATAGTCAGATGTAACTTAAGAGTTTTGCCATTTCCCCCCCAGTAGTGGCAGTGATGATGACAAAGTCAAGTTAAACTTCTAACACCATCACAGAAAGATACCTCCACGCAAAATAATACCACACTTCAAAAAATTTCTGCACCAAAATTTCAGAGTAGTTCTACCTTTTTAACTCCTGAGGATTCTATCCAGACAAAAGAACTTCAAAGTCCTCACCTACTGAGCAGTTACTCTTCGTGGAGCACGCAGCAGTTAAAGAAAATGCATCTAAGAAAATGAGCCGAGAGATGAAAAGCACTAGCTTCAAGCATAAGCTGCAAAACTTCAAAGAAAGAGGTGATAGTTTCCTAAATGGAAACAGTCAAAATCGGAGGAGGAGGAGGATGCTCCTGGATCCCTTTCCTCAGTGACTGAAGGAAAAGACTTGGTAAGAGGGACTTCTAACCTATGCCAGAAAACTTGAATGCTTCTGCCCTCATCTCAAACTTTGAAAACTTCACTAAAGAACTAAACTGGAAAAAAAATACCAAGTTAGGCACAGAAAAAGCCAACTTTATTCAAAGAAAGCAAAGAAAGCAAAAAATTGCCTAATCAATCTTTTAAACCAGGTATATTTGCAGAGACTGAATAAACGAGAACAGTTTCACAATTTTGTTCTTCAAGAGCTGAGCAATATTGAGAAGAATATTCAGGCTCTGAAACACCTTGAAAAGATGTTCTGGAATTTTGGAGGAAACACTCTGCTGATTTGAAATCATTCTGTGATTTCCAAATGTTGAAGGCCAGTGGTGTTGACAGAATCAATGCTTAAAATAGAATCAAGTGAAATTATTAATCTCTTATGTCCACGTCTTGGGTTTGCCGCTGACTTGCCTCAGCTAACATCAAGAAAAGAGATGTCTATGAAATGACTCAGGCTTAATTCAAATCAGCCTTCATGAGGAAAGCCAAAGCCCAGTGCTGTTAGTGAATGGGAGTCTGAACCTCCTAAAGACGACATTTAAGGTGGAGCTATTAGAGGCCCAGGCCACCAAAATAGTTGCTTTATATCCCACTCTGCTCAGACATTTTGTTCCACTGCAAACGGAATCTCTGAGAATTGTTTCCTTGGAATAGAATATAACATCTTAGTAGTTTCCAATTGTGTTATTGTCCATTTATTTACAAAGTTAACCGTTTGTATTAAAATTTGGTCAGAAAATAGGGAGATTAGAATTAGCGACTTTGAGTGATATTACTTTTTAAAATGATCTTAAAGGTAAAATGATTTTATTTGAAAAGTGTCTTTAAGTTTCTTGGGGGGAAAAACCATAAGAGCATCTGTATAATTAAGATTCAGTGTATTTCTTTTGGGGAGAAATTTAACTTGAAAATAATGAAAATATTTTGAAAATAAATTTATTAGGATGTCAAAAAGAGGCAAAAATTCAAGAAGAAAATATTCTGGATATGTATAAAATTTGGGAATGGAAATGTCTTTCTAAGGATGAAACTATAAGCAGATATAACAAATAAATGACTGATACATTTGACTAATTCAAATCTTAAAATGCTTGTAAGCAAAAAAACTATCCAAATAAAATGAACAGGAACATGGCTAAATGGACAGAGGGACATAGATTAAAATCTGTAATGAAAACAAATCTTATTAGAAAATTATAGAAAAAACATCAACAAGCAATTAAGGAAAAAATTATAAAAAGCCAGTAAACATTGAAAAAAAATCCCATTCATCAACAGTTAAATAAATACAAAAGGAAACAACAGCAATAAATGAGTTTTTGACCCTTCATTTGGGCAAAAATATTGGCTAAGGACAAGAATAAAGTAGAAATTCAAATTAGATAAAACTACAGTTTACAAACCAACTATGTGCTGACACAGTGCAAGGAGATTTACAACACTTGTTTAGATGTCATCACAACCCTCTGGAGTTTTTACAAATGAGGAAACTGAGGCTCAGAAACATTGTTAGTTGCCCAAGATCAAAAAGTTAGTAAGTCCTAGTGCTCATATCAGAACACAAATTTATTAGTTTTCAAAATCCCTGTCCATTATAGGGTGTTACCTAGTATTCTTGTAAATAATAAGGTCTGACTTAAGAAGTAGCATGACAAAATCAGTAATAAAGAAAAATTAGTTGGGCAGTGTCTTAGTTTGTCAAAGGGTTGCCAATACAAAATACCAGAAATGGGTTGGCTCTTATAATGGGTATTTTATTAGGGGAAAAGCTTACAGTTCTGAGGCCATGACATGTCCAAACAAAGGCACCATCAGAGATGCTTTCTCACCAAAATCAGCTACTGGTGATCCTGGCATTCTGCCACTTGACAATCAGGCACATTGCAGGGCTTGCTCCTCAACCTTGAGCTGCTCCTTGAGCCCAGCCCCTCAGTGTCCTCTTTCCATGCCTCTGTGCTCTGCTGATTCCAGCCTCCGAAACCTCTCTCAGCTTCTTGGGACTTCTCTGCCTTTCTGCAGCTGTAGGTGAGCCTGGAGTCCCCTCTCTCACATGGCCAGATCAGTATGGCAGAGCTCCCGTCTCCTATGTGACTCTTCCTCTGTGTCTCCATTTATATAAGGCCCAGCAAAAGGGTAGAAACCCAACCTGTGTCACACCTCACTGATGTAGTCCAATCAAAAGGACCCCACACCCACAAGAATGGATTAGTTCAAAAGCATAATCTTTTTCTTGTGGGTATTCATAAAAGAACTTCAAATTGTCACAGCCAGTATTAAGTAGACAGGATTTGTGTATAAAATTTTAAATACATTAGTCATCAATAAAAAACAATTTGCATGGCATGCTTTTGCATATTGGTTCTCACAAATTTAATTTCTGCTAACCCTGGAGCATAATGATTGCACTTAGCGTGGTAGTGTCAGCAATTATGCAGTGTGCCTGGATTCTTAAATATTTCAGTAGCAATAGTCACCCGTGAGAACCACAATTCCTTTCCATTTGCATTTGCAACATGTAGACATGAAACATTTTTCCTTTTTTGTTGAAGTACAACATGCATACATGAACATACATAATCAATAAATGTACAGTAAAAGTTGTGAATACATAAAACAAATGTGCAAAACATCATACAGAGCTCCCATACATCACCCCATCAGAAACACCCTGCATTATTGTGAAACATCTGTAACAATTTATGAAAAAGTATTAGACAAAAACTTTTAACGACACTTTCTGAGAAATCAGTTTGAGCCAAACACAGCAAGGATTTAAATTGCTAACCACATGGGAACAAAGCCCATCTTCCTCACATGGCCTTTAGCTGGGATTTTGCTGACCCATCAAGACAAGACTCAGGCCCGGCTAGATAGCTCAGTGGATAAAGAGCTCGCCGGTGTACCACATGGGAGGCCCCGGGTTCGGTTCCCGGGGACCTCTCCGAGCGGACAGACGGCCTTGAGAAAGGCAAGCCACCATGGGCGGGGCAGAGCCGCCGTGGGCAAGGCAAAAAAAAAGCCACCACGGGAAGGGCTGAGCCCCCACGGGCATGGCAAAGTCACCCGTGAAAAGCGGAGCTGCCGCCTGCGAAAAGCAGAAGCCGAGCAGCCTGCAAAAAACATGGAGGACTGCTGCCCGCAAAACATGGAGCGGAGCCGCCCGTGGGAACGGAATGGAGCCACCCTCGAACGGAAGGAGCCACCACCGTGGAGGGCCGACTCGGCGCGTCGCCGCGGGGATGGGGGGAGACAAGAAGCAGACATAGAAAAAACACAGAAGAATGGACACACAGCAAGAGCAAGCAGAAAGGGGGGGGGATATGTAATAAATAATAAATAAATCTTTTAAAAAAAAAAAGACAAGACTGAGGTGAAACCTCAGCAAGCAGGGAACTACTAAAAGCAGCGCTAAATGATACCCACGGATTCGTGAAGACAGAACACACAATAGCTCAAATCCTAGAAACAGCTGGTTCCACATTACAAAAAGCACAAGTGGTTT
>PVKH010006071.1:0-21408 GCA_004027955.1 Chaetophractus vellerosus
GTCAAAAGCTGTTATAAAAGACAAAGAAGGACACTATATATTAATTAAAGGGTCTGTGATGGTTAGGCTAATGTGTCAACTCGGCCAGGTAATTGTGCCCAGCTGTTGGGTCCAGCAAGCCCGGGGCTAATTGAGTTTACTGCATGGATGGCTGATTGCATCTGCATCAATCAGCAAGATTGGATCAAGAATGGATGACACTTTTATCCATTCAGTTGACTGCTATAAAAGGGAACTGATTTCAACATTCGAAGAGAATTTCCCAGTTCGTCGTTTGACAGCGAACTTCTCCCAGGAGCTCATCGAGGATCCTTCATCAGTCTTTCATTGGAGCCCCTGGCTTGCAGCCTGCCGGCGGGACCTGGACTTGTGTATCCCCATGTCACGTGAGAGACTCTTATAAAATCTTATATTTTTAACAGATATCTCATGTTGATTCTGTTTCCCGAGAGAACCCTGACTAGAACAGGGTCCATGAACGAAGAAGAAATAACAATTATAAATATATATGCACCTAATACTGGTGCCCCAAAATACATGGGGATAACATTAGCAAAATGGAAAAGAGAAACAGACACCTCTAAAATAATTGTTGGATACTTCAACACCATGTTCATCAATGGATAAAACTTCAAAACAGAAGCTCAATAAAGAAACAAAGAACTTGAATAATAGGATAAATGAATCAAACCCATTAGACATATGCAGAACACTGCACCCCCAAATAGCAGGATACGTATTCTTCTCAAGTGCTTATGGCCATTTTCCAGGATAGACTCACATGTTAGGTCAGGAACCAAGTCTCAACAAATTTTAAAAGATTGAAATTATAAAAGTTTCTCCTTTGACAATAATGGAATGAAGCTAGAAATCAGTAACAGAGAACTGGAAAATCCACAAATATATGGAAGCTAAGTAACACTTGCAAGCAACTAATGGGACAAAGAAGAAATTACAAGGGAAACCAGTAAATATCTTGAGATGAATAAAAATGAGAACACAGCATATCAAAACTTATGGGATGCAGCAAAGGCAGTGCCAAGAGGGAAATTTATAGCCCTAAAAGCTTACATTAAAAAAGAAGAAACTGCTAAAATAAAAAAAGCTAACTGCACATCTGGAGAAACTAGAAAAAGGACAGCAAGCTAAAGCCAAAGCAAGTAGAAAGAAAGAAAGAAGAAAGAGTAGAGCAGAAATAACTTAGAGAATAAAAAGGGATAGAGACAATAAACAAAACCAAAAATTGTTTCTCTGAAAGGAAGCATAAAATGGCAACACTTTAGCTAGACTGACAAAGAAAAAAAGAAAGCGAATGCAAATAATTAAAATCAGAAAGGGGGGGTGGCATTACAACTGACCGCACAGAAATAAAAAGTGTCATCATAGAATACTATGAACACCTATATGCCAAAAAAATTAGACAGTCTAGGTGAAATGGACAAGTTCCTAGACACACACAAACAACCTACATTGCTTCTAGAAGCAATAGAAGATCTCAGCAGACTAATTATAAGAAAAGAGATTGAATCAGTCATCAAAAACCTCCCAACAATAAGAAGCCTGGGACCTGATGACTTCACAGGTGAACTGTACCAAACATTCCAGGAATAATTAACCCCAATCCTGCTCGAACACTTCCAAAAAATTGAAGAGGAAGGAGTACTTCCTAATTCATACTATGAGGCCAACATCACCCGAATACCAAAGCAAGATAAAGATACCACAAGAAAAGAAAAAGACCATTATCCCTTATGAATATAGAGGCAAAATCCTCAACAAAATATTAGCAAACCAAATCCAACAGCACATAAAAGAGTTATACATCATGACCAAATGAGATTTATCTCAGGTATGCAAGGGTGACTCAACATAAGAAAATCAATTAGTATAACGTACCACATTAACAAAATGAAGGGAAAAATCGCATGATCATCTCAATTGATGTAGAAAAGGAATCTCACAAAATCCAGCATACTTCTTTGATAAAAACAGAAAACCAAGATTAGAAGGAAGCTTCCTCAACATGATTAAAGGCATAGTTGAAAAGACCACCGCTATCATCATCATCAATAATGAAAGACTTTAAGCATTCCTTCTAAGATCTGGAATAAGGCAAGCATGCCCACTGTCACCATTGTTATTCCACATTGTACTGGAAGTTCTAACTAGAACAATTATGCAAGAAAAAGAAATTAAAAGGATCCAAATTGGAATGGAAGAAGTAAAACTTTTATTATTTGTAGATGACATGATCCTATATGTAGAAAGTCCCCCAAAGTATACAACAAATCTACTACAGCTAATAAATGAATTCAGCAAAGCGATGGGGTATCAGATCAACATGCAAAAATCAGTAGTGTTTCTATACACTAGTATTGAGCAAACTGCTGAGGAAATCATGAAAAAAAAAATTTACACTAGCAACTAAAAGAATAAAATATCTAGGAATAAATTTAACCAGGATGTAAAGGACTTATACACGGAAAACTGCAAAACTTTGCTAAAGGAACTCAAAGAAGATCTAAATAAATGGAAGAACATTCCATATTCATGGATTGGAAAACTAAATATCATTAAGATATTAATTTTCCCCAAAATGATTTACAGATTCAATGAGATCCCAATCAAAATTCCAACAGCTTACTTTGCAGAAACAGAAAAGCCAATTATCAAACTTATTTGGAAGAGTTAGGAGCCTGAATAGCCAAAACCTTCTTGAAGAAGAACAAAGTTGAAGGACCCATACTTGCTGACTTTAAAGCTTTTTACAAATCTACAGTGGTCAAAACAGCCTGGTGCTGGCACAAAGATAGACGTATAGACCAAAGGAATTGAATTGAGAGTTCAGAAATAAACCCTCACAGCTATGGTAAATTGATTTTTCACAAGGCCGCCAAATCAACTCAATTGGGAAAGAATAGTCTCTTCAACAAATGGTGCTGGTAGAATTGCATATCCTATATGCAAAAGAAGGAGGACTCCTATCTCACATCATATACAAAAATTAATTCAAAATGAATCAAAGACCTAAATATAAGAATCAGAACTATAAACTACTGGAACAAAATGTAGGGAAGCTTGTTCAGGATCTTGTGTAAGACAGTGGCTTCTTAGATTTTACACCAAAAAATAAAATACGATCTCATCAAAATGTAAAACTTTTGTGCATCAAAGGACTTTATCATGAAAGTGAAAAGACAGCCTACTCAATGGGGGAAAATATTTGAAACTACATATGTGACAAGAGTTTAATAGCCAGAATATATAAAGAAATCCTATAACTCAAAAATAAAAAGACAAAGAACCCAATTTTAAAAAATGGGCAAAAGACTTGAATAGACATTTCTCCAAGGAAGATATACAAATGGCTTAAAAAAAAAAGCACATGAAAAGGTGCTCAAAATCATTAGCTATTAGGAAATGCAAATCAAAACCACATCAAGACACCAATTCACACCTACTAGTATACCTACTATTTTTTTAAAAAACAGAAAATTACAAGTATTGGAGAGAATGTGGAGAAATGGGAGCATTCATTCATTGCTGGAGGGAATGCAAATTGGTGAAGCTGTGATTACTAAGAAAACTAAGTATAGAATTACCATATGACCTGGCAATCCCTCTGTTAGGTATAGACCCCAAATAATTGAAAGCAGGGACTTGAACAGATATTTTCACATTGATGTTCTGAGCAGCATTATTCACAATTGTGAAAAGATGGAAGCAACCCAAGTGTCCATCAAAAGATGAATAGATAAACAAAATGTTGTATATACATACAATAGAATATTATTCAGTATTAAAAAGGAATGAAGTTCTGATTCATCTAACAACATGGATGAACCTTGAAAACATTATGTTGAGTGAAGTAAGCCAGACACGTAAGTACAAATATTGTATGATCTCACTGGTATGAACTAATTATAATAAGCAAACTCATAGAGTTAGAATCTAGAATATAGGTTACCAGGGGCTGGGTTTGGGGTAGGGAATGGTGAAATAATGCTTAAAGTATACAGAATTTCTATTTGGGTTGATCGTAACATTTTGGAAATGGATGGTGGTGATGATAGCACAGCATTGTGAGTGTAGTTAACAGCACTGAATTATATACGTGGATGTGATTAAAAGGGGAAATTTTAGATCATATGTCTATTATTAGAATAAAATTAGAAGATAAGGTAAGGGACTATACAATGCAGTGAACCCTATTATAAATGACGGACTCTGGTTAATAGTATAATTAATAAATGCTCTTTCATTAATTAAAACAAACGCCACATTAATGCAAGGTGTTAATATAGTGTAGTATATGGGAAAAAAATGCACCCTAATGTAAACTATGGGCTATAGTTAATAGTACAATTATAATATTCTTTCATCAATTGTAACTAAGGTACCATCTAATTCAAAGTATTAATAATGGGGTGAGGTGTAATATGGGAATGCTATATTTTCTACTTGATTTTTCTAAAAACCTACAACTTCTCTAATTAAAAAGAATTTTTTAAAGAGTTGTGTAGACAGTTCTCCAAAGAAGATATATAAATGGCCAAAGAGGATGTGAAAAGATGCTCAACAGCATGAGTTGTTAGGGAAATGCAAATCAAAACCAAAACAAGATACTACTTCATACCCACTAGAATGGCTATCATTAAAAAAATGAAAAATAACAAATGTTGGAGAGGATGTGGAGAAACAGAAACACTCATTTATTGTTGGTGTGACTGTAAAATGGTGCAACCACTGTGGAAAGTACTTTGGTGATTCCTCAGAAAGTTAAGTATAGAATTACCAAATGACCCAGCAATCCCACTTCAAGATATATACCCAAAAGAAATCAGGAACTCAATCAGATATTTGTACACCAATGTTCATAGTGGCATTATTCACAATTGCCAAAAAATGGAAGCAACTCAAGTGTACATCAACTGATGAATGGATAAACAAAATGCAGTAATTACATACAATGGAATATTATGCAGCCATAAAAAGGAACAAGCTTCTGATACATGCAACATGGATGAACTTTGAAGACATCTTGTTGTGTGAAATAAGTCAGACACACAATGACAAATGTATGATCTCACTGATATGAAACAATTTGTATAAGGAAATTCATTAGGTCAGAAACTTGAATATACTTTACCAGGGCCTGTGGAGGCTTAAGGAAGAGAAAGCAAAAGCTTAATTGGCGCAGAATTTCTGTTGAAAGTGATGGAAAAGTTGTGGTAATGGATAATGGTGATGGTTGCGCAACATGGTGAATGGAAGTAATACTAATGGATTATACTATCTGAATGAGGTTAAAGGGGAGAATTTTAGGTTGTATATATGTTACTAAAATAAAAATTAAAACAAAAGACTACCAATTTCCTGGGGAAAGTTTACTTTTTAAATTTTTTATGTTTTTGTTTTGGAAAGGCTGAGGAAGAATATTGGCTACTGGATGATCAACCAATGGGGTCCTTTGGCTTTTGTTTTGCCTTAAATACTTCCAAGGCAAAGTCGTATATGAAGAAAGGTTTCCTGTATCTGTATGTAGAATACTAGAGAGCAACCAGTTTAAAAATCCATAAAAACTTGGAGATAATTGAAAGTAGCAAAAAGATTTTGATGTGGAAGCTACTACAAAATGATGACATTGGACACAAAGTTGACATTATAGTGTGAGTCTGAGAGGGTAAAGTGAGGAAGAGGACTCTGATTTTAAAGCCAGCAACAAGCTAGAAGTGAGAATGCAGCCGAGCTCTGCCCCTTGCTAATGTCATCGGCTTCATCACACAATAAATTTCCTGAACCTTAGTTAAATAGTCTGTCATAATAAATAATGCTGCTTATCTTACAGGGTGTTTGTGAGGGTCAAATGAGATAATGCATTCTTTTTTTAATATGCTTTCTTTTTTTTTACAGTAGTTTTAGGTTTAAAGAAAAATTGTTCACAATGTGCAGAGAGTTCATATATATTCCCTCCTCCCCATCCTCCCACACAGTTTCCCATACTATTAATATCTAGTATTAGCATGCTTCATTTGTTACAAATGACGAACCAATACCAATACATTATTAAGGGTTCCCTCTTCGTATTGTGTAGGTCTATAGGTCTTGAAAAATGCATAATGTCATATATCGACCATGACTACAACACACAGAATAGTTTCACTGCCCCCCAAAATGCCCTGTGCTCCACTTGTTTCTCCCTTCACCCTCCTTCTGAATCCCTGGTAACCACTGATCATTTTACTATCTCCGTAGGTTTGCTTTTTCCAGAATGTCATATAGTTGGAATCATAAGATTTTGGCTTTTCAGACTGACTTCTTTCACTTAGCAATATGCACTTAAGTTTCCTCCATGTCTTTTCTTGTGACTTGAGAGTTTATTTCTTTTTTTAATGTTGAATAATGTTAACTAATCTGGATGTGCCACAGCTTATTTATACATTAGCCTATTGAGGGACATCTTGGTTGCTTCCAATTTTTGGCAAATAAAATAAAGTTGCTACTAAAATTCATGAGCAGGTTTTTGTGTGGACATAAGTTTTCAACCCATTTGGGTAAATACTTAGGGGCACTATTGCTAGATTGTACAGGAAACCCATACTTTTTTTTTTTTTCAAGAAACTGTCTTCAAAAATGGCTGTACCAATTTGCTTTTCATTCAGGAATGAATGAGTGTTCCTGTTGCTCCAAATCCTTGCCAGGATTTGGTGTTGTCAGTGTTTTGGATTTCAACTATTCTCATAGGTATGTTTTAATTTGCAATTCATTAGTGACATATGATGTTGAACATCTTTCCATGTGCTTATTTACCATCTGTATATCTTCTTTAGTGAAGTGTCTGTTCAGATCTTTTGACTATTTTGTAATAGGGTTGTTTATTTTCTTATTGTTGCATTTTAAGAGTTATTGTATATTTTGGATACAAGTCCTTTGTTAGACATGTGTTTTGCTAATATTTTCTTCCAGTCTGTAGCTAGTCTTTTCATTCTCATAACAGAACCTTTCACAAAGCAAAAATTTTTATTTTATTTTTATGAAGACTGGAATCGATTTTTCTTTCATGGATCATGCTTTTCGTGTGACTCTAAGAAATGACGCCAAGCCTAAGGTCACCTAGGTTTTCTCCTATGTTATCTTATAAAATTTTTAGTTTTTCAGTTTTTATGTAGGCCTATGCTACATTTTGAGATGTTTTTGTGAAAGATGTCCAGATTCTTTTCTTTTTTTTTTTCATGTGGATGTCCAGTTATTCAAGCACCATTTGCTGGAAAGACTGTCCTTTCTCCACTGAATTGCCTTTTCTCCTTTGTCAAAGATCAGTTGACTCTATTTCGTGGGTTTATTTCTGGGCTCTCTATTATGTTCCCTTGATCCACTCATTGTCTATTACTTTGCCAATATCATACTGTCTTGATCACTGTAGTTTTATAGTAAGTCCCTTCTTCAATACTGTGGTGGCTGTTCTGGGTCTTTTGCTTTTCTATACAAACTTTAGAATCAGTTTTTGACAGCCACAAAATAACTCGCTGGGATTTTTATTGGTATTGCATTGGAACTATAGACCAAGTTGGGAAGAATTAATACTTAATAAAATAGCGAGTCTTCCTATCAATGAACATCAAATATCTCTCCGTTTACTTATATCTTTTTACTTCTTTCATCAGTTTTGTAGTTTTTCTCACATTCATCTTGTACATATTTTGGTAAATGTATATCTAAGTATTTTTTCCCTTTCTCTCTCTCCATTTTTCCCTCATTCCCTTCTCGCTCTCTTTTGGTGCTAATATAAATGGTATTGTGTTTTTAATTTCAAATTCCAGTTGTTCATTGCAGTTCTGTAGAAAAGAATTGGCTTTTGTGTATTAACCTTGTATCCTGCAACCTTGCTGTAATTTCTTATTAGATTCCAGAGTTTTTTGGTCAATTTTTTAGGATTTTCTGCATAGATAATCATATCAACTGCAAGCAAAGAGAATTTTATTTCTTCTTTACCAATCTGTATAATTTTTTGTCTTATTGCATTAGCTAGGACTTCCAGTACAATATTGAATAGAAGTGGTGAAAGCGGACATCCTTGTTTTATTTCTGTTCTTAGGGATAAAGTGTCTAGTTTCTCACCTTTAAAAAACCTGGCTGTAGGTTTTTTGCATATGTTCCTAATCAAGTCAAGGAAGTTCCTCACTCTTCCTGTGTTGCTGAGAATTTTTTTTTATCATGAATTGATGATGGATTTTGTCTAATTATTTTCTACATCTATTGATAATGCATACCTGGAATAAATTTCACTTGGTCATGGTGTCTAAAAACAAATACCATGCAATGGGTTGGCTTAAATGATAGGAATTTATTGGATCACGGTTTTGAGGCTAAGAGAAGTCCGAAATTGAGGCATCAGCAAGGCAAGTCTTTCTCCCTTAAGACACACGGGATTCTGGAGTTGGTTGCTGGTAATTCTTGGTCCTTGACTTTTCTGTCACATGGTAATGCACATGATGGCATCTTCTCTTTTCTCTTTCAGGTTCAATTGACTTCTAGCTACAGCCTGCATCCTATACCTTCTCTCTTTCTGTGTCTAATCTCTTTTGCCTGTAACAGGGGCTCTTAACCTTTTTTGTTCCACGGACACCTTTGCTACTTAGGTAAAAACCATGGACCCTTTCACAGAATGTACAGCAGATAGTTTTATGACACTCAACATCGGCATGTGTTTAGATTAAATTTTAGGATTATTCAAAATTATGTTTTACAACTTTCCCATAATTTCAATACCTGATAACATAACACAGTTCAACGTCTGTTCAAATGGTCATTTTGGGCGTTTAGAAACTCAAATTTTCCCACGGCGTTATTAAAACCATCTCCACCATCCTTACCAACCTTTTTGCAGGCAGTTATCCACTGCACTAAGAACATGTTACATTAAAATAAAAATCATACTAAGTCCACACTATACTGTGTATTATTTAATAAATATATCACTCTTATACCAACATGTCTCCTCAAGAATAATGTTTTTTTGAATTTTCAATTTAAGCTCATGGACTCCCTTAAGTCTTTCCACTGACCCCTTGGGAGTCTGTAGACCTTGGGTTAAGAACTGCTGGCTTATGACTTCAGCCATATTCATATTGTATTAAGCCCCACCCTCATTCAGTTTGGGCACACCTTAATTAAGTACATTTTCCAAGGTCCTATTACAAATGAGTTCACACCCACAGGACAATCAGTTGGGACCTGAACATGCCTTTTGTGAGGGACATGATTCAATTCCCAACACATGGTATATAATTCTTTATACACAATTTGCTAATATTTGGTTGGGGATTTTTGCATCTGTGTTCATGAGAGACATTGGTCTATAATTTTACCTCCTGGAAATGTCTTTGTCTGGTTTTCATGTTAGAATAATTCTGGCCTCATAAAATAAGTTAGGAAATATTCACTCTGCTTCTATTTTCTGGGAGAGATTATGGAGAATTTTTATAATTTCTTTAAATGTTTTTTAGAATTCACCAATGAAACTATCTGGGTCAAGTGCTTTCTGTTTGGGAAGGTTATTAATTATTGATTCTGTTTCTTTGATAGATATAAGCTTATTCAGATGATCTATTTCTCCTTGTGTGAGTTTTGGTAGATTGTGTCTTTCAAGGAAATTAAATAATGCGTCTTTCATTCACAAATCATTTAATAAATGCTTACAGTATATCATGACACAATCTCTGGCCATAAAGAACCACATCTTAGAGGGAGTTAGTGTTAATATGGTGCTAAGTATTTAGAGCTGTGGGAGAACAGAGGAAAGGCTCTTCACCCAATCTTGGTGAGTCAGGAAATCATCCCAGAGAAAACAGCATATTACCTAAAAGAGAGAAAGAAGGAGTAGGAGTTAGCCAGGGGAGTAGCAATTCTAGTGGAGTAAAGTGCTGTAGAATAAAGGGAAAGAGGGGGTAGGGGAGAGAGAAATAATTCAGGGACCCATTAGAAGTCCAATCTGACTGCACTTGAGAAGGTAGCATTAATGTGAGGGAAGAATTAGGGACAAGGCCAGAGAGTGACAAGCACTTTAAACCAAACTAGGGTGTTCAAAATTTATCCTGAATATCACATGGAGTCAGGCATTCAAGAGTTTTAAGCAGTAAATGACATGATTATTCTTACTCTTTAAGAAAATGACTCTGGTTGTGTGGCAGAGGCTACTTATCCCACAATATCCTTTCTCTTGTCTTTCTTAAAAGCAGAAATCAAATTTTTAGCTAGACCCATGGCCACTTGAGATAAAGCCTATATTTCCCAGCTTCTCTTATGGATTAGTGTGGCAATATGTCTAAGTAGTAACTAATAAGATGTAAGCAAAATAAGTATGGGAGCCCTTCTTTGTCCTTTTCCCCATCTTGTTATTTGAAACATGGATGTGACTGGCAGAGCTCAAGCAACTGTTTTGGACCACGTGGGAAAAAAAAGAATCACATTCTAGCAATGGCTTTAGATAGAAGGAAACGGTTTCCTTGCCAAGGAACTCCAGTTCTAAATATGGACTCACTTAACTTTAACCTTCTTTCACTTGAGAGAGAAATAAATTTCTATCTTATTTACTTTAAGTTTTTTTTTTCATTTTTAGTTAACCTTAACTTATATAGGATGCATTCTGGAAATTGAATTGGACAGCAAAAAAATTGGAAACCCCAGTTAGAAAAATGGACAAATCCAAAATATATTTGGGAGTTAGAATTGACAGAGGCTTGTGATTGATGGGATGTGAGGGATACCAGAGAAGGGTGATAACGCTAATGACATGTTGGACTAGATAATTCTTTGCTGTGGAGGGCTACCCTGTGCATTGTAGTATGTTTAGTAGCATCCCTATCTTCCACTTATGAGATGCTAGTAGCAAACTCCTCCAGTTGTAAAAATCAAAAATGATTCCATACATTGTCAAATGTCCCCTGGGGATGCAAAATTGCCCTCAGTAGAGAATCACTGATCTCAGAGAAATTTCAACTCCTTTGTAAGTAAAGCATTTGCCTTCTATTCCTCTGGCCTCTGGAATGGGCACATGACACATAATTCACACCAAGAAAATGTTAAAGGAGGTTTTCTGATAGTTTTGGGGAAAAGTGTCTATGCTCTCAAAAGAGTGCCACAAGAAGGGATGGCTTTTCCTTTTCTAAATGTCGTTCTGTGCTTTTGTGAAGCCTAGATCCATTGCCGCCATCTTGCCTCTGGCTGATTCACATAGGGGTACAGACTTGGAACCACTGAATTGAGCCATAATTCCTCATTCTACCTCTGATTGTCCAACTCTATGAGCCAATAATCCTCCTTTTATTGTTTAAGACAGTTCGAGTATGGGCCTTCTGTTATTTACAGCCAGAAACCTTCTAACCTATACTATGCCTTTGACAAGATCAGATCCAGAGGAGTCATGAGGCAAAAACCAACTGGGATGGCTGAGGCCTGGATGGGGGTGAGGAAGAGAAGATAATGGAGTGATGAAAACTCTCAGAAAGTTTAGCAGTAAAAGAAGAACACAGATAAGTCAGTAGATGGGGATGGAATTTAACAGTGGTTTGTTTATTTAAATATGTGGAGAAATATTTAAATACTAGTGGGAAAGGGCCAGTAGAAAAAGAAGAGGTTGCAAAGTGAGCAATGAAGGGAAATTTTCAGTAGAGCAAAGTCCTTGAACAAAGAAGTAGAAAAAAGAGATGAAGTTCTGGAAAAGGGATAGTAGCTCAACTTGGGTAGAATGTGGAACATCTCTCACACATCAGAGATGAAAGAAAGAAAACAGATAAACACGTAGGTGTGGAAGTAAGCTGTTAGGAAAGCTCTTTTCTTACAATTCCAATGTTTTGTGTGACATAGCCGGGATAGAGGGGAAGGGAATATGGATGAAATCCGTGGAAAAATCCTTGAAAACTCTAAGGAACTATCCAGATACAAAGTACTATGTTTAACTGAGAGATATTAGGATAGTAATCAGCTGAGAGTAATCTACTGGGCAAAATGAGATCCTGTTCATACTCCACATCTTAGAAGATGCCCTGGAAACAGCTTAAAAGAGATGTGAGAGAGTGGGATCAAGCCTGTGCTTCATGTAATGAAAAGGTGCAAAGGTCAAAGGGAGTCCCCTGAATGCTGGCTTTCTTTTCCTGGAGAAACTATTTCCTCTGTTCCAGGCCCTTCTCCTGAGATGGAGTACAGAGCTGGGAGAGTCATTATGGCTATTGGTTGCAGAGCAAATGTGAGAAACGGCTGTTCAAAGTCCATTTTAACACGACTTTCCTCTCAAGCCTCTTGTCTGGACTTTAATAATCTAATGTTTGGAAATCGTTAAGTAGCCGCCTTGACTTGTTTAACTTGATGACCACAGACATTTCATCAAGCTGACATAGGATTTATGTCTCAATAACACAATAACATCTAGTGAGCACCGTGGTTTCAGAACAATTTATGCCTGATCTGCAATTGGAGAATGATTTATGCTCGAGTGAGGAGCAGAATTATGAGAGGCTCCCTAAGACACCCTGTATCCTGTTGCTGGAACGCTTTCTACTGGGTCTGGAGTGGGACATGGCAATGTTTGCGCCCTGACATACTTCCTTGATGGTTTTTCATTAGAAAAAATTAGAAGTCTGAACTAGCTCCTCTTTCTCTGCAAAATGTTTCCAATCACTCTGGTTCCCATTAGTGATTCCTATAAACTCCAAATTTGTCTTGGGCAATACAAGAATGAAAGCAGTCACAGGAACTCAACACCAGATAACACTCTTCAGTTTTTGCCATTGCTAATTTGGCCTTACTGAAGGGGCCATGGAATGGCCACGCTTTGTGAATCTAGGTATAGACTGTCTCAGTGACAGGGTCACTGGATGCTCTTCTCAAGTCAGTTCTGATATCCACAACAAACCAGCTAGAGAGTCACTAGGTTCCTAGGAGAGGATTTAGGATCCCCTAGAGATGCAGATGCAGATGCAGAACTGAACATCCCCAGGGTTCAGGGTGGGCTTTGGAGTCAGCATGTCTGAATCCTCATTCCGACTGCACCATTCACTTACTCAAAGATTTGTGCCTGATACTTAAATCTGTTTGTGCCTTATTTCCTCACCTATAAAATGGGACAATAATACCTAACTTGGGTTTCTCCTGAGAAAATATGACCCTGAGTATATGCAAAATGTCAGTGGTGGGGCAACAAAAAGGGAAAAAAAGAAGTAGAGACAAGAAGTGAGTGAGCTCATTTTTGAACATGAAAACAGCTTAACACAGCAGAAAAAGAATTGGACTTAGAGTTAGAGGTCCTGGGTTTAAATTCCAGCTCTGCTACTGGTTAGCTATAGAAATGATAACAGGAATGCCATGGGGCTGTTATGAGAGACACATAAAATATAATTTGTGAAAACACCTAATACATGGCACATGTTGCATATAGCATCGTTTTAGTCTTTCTTTCCAAGCAAGAAGAAAAAGTGGATGAGCTCAAATATTGATTACCAAAGTATTAGGTCATGAAAATGGTGTCAGTTTCGCTGGAGAAGGCAAGCCTTGCACAAAATTTGAAGCAGGCATAGGTTTTCTCTGACCTGCATCCTTTTTCTCCCAGCATCCTTTCCTCCAGTCAGACACAGCTATTTCCTGTCTCCAGACAGATTTGCTGTTTCAAATTGTCAGAGGTAAAAAGCAGTCTCTAGTTAAGTTGTTAACCAATAAGGGCTGAAAGTTTATGGAGACCAGGGGGAATAGAACTTTGCTATAAAACTCCAAGGGGAAAAAGAAGGCCTTAAAGACTCACAGTGCACAATAGTGATAACGATGACATTTTAAAAAGACTTATTGGATGCAGGACTTTTCTAGCCTTTCCAATTTTTTTCATAATATAATCAAGCCAGAGAGCCTAGGGGCTCTCTGTTTCCAGGCTCCTCTGTTTTCTTCCCAAACCAGTTATCACCAGTCTGTTCTGCTGTCATGTGGTTTCATCAACTCTGATTCATTTCTTAAAAGATTCTGTCCTACCCCACATTTGTCACTAAACCATTTCTGGGAGTTCGTGCACTGGACTAGAAGGATGATGAGTGCATGTTGTCATAGCTCTTTTTCCTCCTTTTTCTTTTGCCACCTGCTTATTATCATGAAAATAAATAGCTAAATTAATTTTAAAAATTTCTCATAAAGCAAAGCTACAAGAGTTTTAGTGCTCTCCATTTCTAGTTTAGGAGAAATTTGTACAAGTTGTTGAATTTAAATTTGTTCAAGAATTTGTTTTCTAAGAAACAAGCAAATGGGAGGTAAATGATCACAGGGTTTGAAAAGTTTTTCCAAATATTTCATTTTTCTTAGAAAGTGTATAAAAATATAATTGATTTTTAAATTTTTATTTAATTTTTTGTTACATATCCCTCCCCTTTCTGCTTGCTCTTGCTGTGTGTTCATTTGTGTGTGTGTGTGTGTGTGTGTGTGTGTGTGTGTGTGTTCTATGTCTGCTTTGTCTCCCCCTGCTGCGGCGACGCGCTGAGTCAGTTCACTGCACAGGCAGCTTGCCCCGCTTGTGGGCGGCTCTGCTTGCATTCCCGGGCGGCTTTGCTCAATTCGCCAGCAGCTCGCCCTGCCCGTGGTGGCTTTGCCTTGCCTGTGGCAGCTTTTTTTTTTTCTTTTGGCCTGCCCACGGTGGCTGTGCCCCGCCCATGCGGGCTTGCCTTCTCAGGCGGTCTGCCGGCTTGGAGAGGTCCCCGGAACCGAACCTGTAGCCTATCCACTGGGCTACAGCCGGCCCCATAATTGATTTACTGCAAGCAAAATGTTTGAAGGTGAGAAAAACCAGCCAATAGATAGATCCGGGGTTACAATATTTCTTCAATTCAATTCTGCAAGTAGTTACTTTATCACCCACTACATACCTCACATTGCTAGATATTGTCCAGAACACAGGTTATACCTGGCTTCTGCTCTCTGAGAGTTTATAATAAATCCTTCTGCATATATAGGCTATGAGTTTTACCTGATTGCATTCAAATCATCTGTTTAAGTTGTCTTTCTCTCTATGCTACACTATGTGACCTTCTCCAAGGCAGGGAGAATGGCTTAGTTATCTTTGTGAATTAAATGATCTTTGACCTCTCAAATCAATTTTGATGCAGACTTCAATAGTGTGTAATATTCCCCAAAGGAAAAGAAATCCTCAGCACCAAAAGCATTATAAAACAATAGAAATTATCCTGAAAGTTTTTGCCTGAAAGATTGAGAGGAGAGTTTACATAATAAACCCCTAAGTAAAAAGCCCTCAAAGTTCTTCATCAGATATGGGTTTTCTCTCCCCCGGAGGGAGTCAATGTACTTTTCAGATTTGAGCAGTTGTATTAGTTCATCAAATGGGGTGTGCATCCTGAAGTCCAGCCCGAGCTTCCCTCTCCAAGTTGGGAGCCCAAGTGTCGCCATCCGAAGAAGCAGACTCCTTTTTCTTTGCCCACAGTTACGGTCCACTTTGCAAATCATGTGCCCCTAAGAGCTACATCTCACCTCAAGGGGAGACTTTTCCTACTTCCCACAAAAGTTCTGATGAGCTAGAGGCCCCTGGCTCTTCTCTGTCCTCAGAACTTTAATTCCCATCCTTCACTGTGCTCAGCCCCTTTCTCACGCTTACACACCAGGATGTGACCGATCAGAACAAAGGCTTTTTTGTGTTTTCTTTAAATTTTATTTGATTCTCTATTGCCCTAACTGTACCTGGAACATAGCAGAATATGTGTGTTGAACTGAATCTCATTTGCAATAAAGGTTTAAGAAGTAAGAAATAATTATAAAATAATATCAGAGCACTATTAAAATATTAGAGATATTAAATGCAAAGCAGTCTTATTACAGAATGTAGTATGATTTTTAAGTGCCCCTATATTATGCCAGTAGAAAGAATTTGTCTTCACAAAATTTGCTATTGCATCAATATACTTCTTACTAAAGTCCAGTTTTATTATGTGAATATTTTATCTTTTTTCCACAGCAAAATCTATAAGAATATCTGTTATATATATTTTTAAAAACTGTCAATCAAAGCTAATTCATGGCACTAGGAAGATAAAGAAAGTTTGTTCTCCATCATTGAAAAGTTTGAATTATAAAATATCTTTAGAGAAAAACACTTTTTTTTTACTTCTAGTTACTCAATGACTTTGAACTAAGACAACAAAGTTTTGCCAAATGGAGAAACTTTAGCAATCTGTTTTAGTGAATGCATAAAAGGTTTGTAATTAAAATATGAATTGCTGTGTTGCAAATAGTTATTTCTAAAACTTGGAAATTTCCTGTCCCATGAGTAAATTAAGCATTTCTCTTTGTATTTTTATTGAGACTTACATTTGTTTAATAAACTACTTGTAAACAAGTTAAGAGTAAATTTCACCTTCACTTCTGTGAAAACTATCATTTTTTAAAATACCGAAGCCCCATAGAATCAGAGTTTATTCTATCTTTTTCCCCCATGTTACTGCATATGTAGGATTACTATTTCTCCTGCAACATCCTCCTATCTGCTTCCCAATGCAAAGTCCACACATACATAGACCTTTTTCCTTTCTAAGAAGTCCTCAGGGAAGAGAATATAAAAGTATTCCTACTGGATGCGGTCAGGGCTCATGAATAAAAGAGTTAAATTTCAGTTACCTGGAAATCCGTACATCTCGCCAAGGCTGCAAGCGTTCCCTCACTTATAATTCTAAGTTTAAGTTAAACCAAATTTCAGTCTTTCTTAGTTCCAACCCTTCCCTTTTGGCGAAGCTTGAATTCTTGATTCAAAGAAAAGAAAGGCTTTCTTTTTTTTCTTTCAAGGGCTCAAGGCTTCTTGGACATCGAATGGCATTTACAAAGTACCATTTTGTTGAGTGCAAAAGAATAAGAAACAGCTGGTTTACATTTCCTTTGAAATGCACATTTAGTTAAAAATTAAAGACAAAAACTAAAAAGCACTAGAGAAAAACACTTTTTGGTTTTGCCAAGACCCAAAGAGGGGATAAGAGAGAAGAGAAAAGACTAGTCTGAAATGTTTTGCCAAACCAGTTCCTCCTTCTGTGGTACTGAAGTTCATTAAGCCCGAAATAAAATAGTCCAAGATACAGAATTAGTTCAAACTTGTTCTGGAAACAGTTATGGGTCTGTTAAGCATGTGGAGATTTCAATAAATATTTCTCTTCTTTCTTTTCTTTTACCCCAAGTATATTTGCAGTCATTTTTTTCTGAATTTTTCCAAACTATCCTTGATAGATAGAAGGTTCCTAAACAGAGGGATTGAATTTAAGTAGAAAACTACATTCTACTTGCTTAAGTTCCTGGAAACATGTTTGTACTACAAATAGTAAATAAATAATAAAAGTGGTTCCAGGGAATGAAAAGTTGCTAGCTTGCTGCCAACTTGCTTTCATCATACAACAGAAAAACAAAAAGTCAATCTTGCCCTGGAATTATAGGTAAAATGGGCCCATATGTGCTGATGTTGACTTAAATTTAATTTAACAAGCACTATTCAGCACCTACCATGCTCAAATCATAGAACTAGGTGCAATAAGGGGATTTTAAAAAATGAGCAAGACCTCATTCTGGCCTCAAAGAGCTCGAAATGGATAGAAAAAAGAGAAGGAACAAACTAAAACACGAAGTATGGAATAGAACCAGAAAACTAACAAATCCCATTTTGCAACATAGAGACTGGCTTATTCAATTCAAGAGTTCTTGAGATACAAATCTTTGTGCCAGTGTCTCTTTCCTTAAGTAGTTTACAATTTGGGGTGTAGATGTATCTGTATCTATATATATATCAAAAACACGCTTAACAGGTACCATTCGATTATTCCATTGTTCTAAAAACACCTTTTAAAACTTGTTTCACAAATAATGAATTTGGTGTGACTGTGCTTTATTTGAAGGTCTTCTCCTTTTAGAATTTCCAGAATGAAGTTAACTGACAAGAAAAGTACTTTTATGGTTTCACACATTTATTAGGCAGCAATTTAACTGCCTTATGTCAGTTTTAGCAAAATTGAGATTATTTTCTGTTCTTAGCATTTTTCATCTTTTCAGACTTCTTGCCATCCCCAACACAAACCCCAGACACTTAAGTTTCTTACTACACTTTCATGCTGCCTGTCTTTCCCGCTGAAAAATAATCTGATGTGCCCATTAACACCATTAGCAATAAAGTGACAACAATTTGATGTCTTCCTGAAAGTCTTTGTTCTTTCTAAGAAGATGCTTAAGTGAAGGCTTAAGTAATCCAGAGAGACTGATTCCCATCAGGATTTGTAAGTAACCTAAGAAGACAAGATCTACAAGGAGAGGTCCTGGGCTGGCCCTGGACAGATGCACCATGCTGGACACACACAGGGTTGATGGTAAGCCAACTGCATGGTCCAAGAGCATGGAATCATTTGGCAAAGACAGGGGAGGCAAGTGTTATTGCAGTCTTCAGGCAGGATTCTGGAAAATGGTCGGCCCTGGCTTGACACTAGGGTACTCAGGCCCTAGCCACAAGGCTGGGTTCAGGGAGGAACTTCAGTGTCTGGAGAAGGAAAAGGTGGAGCCAAAGAAAGGATCTGCAAAAACAAAAGAATTCCTCTGAAGGGATTCCAGAACAGAAAGTCAGGAATGAACTGGGACAGCTGACAGGTTTCCTGGTGGGTGAAATGGCTGAGAGCGGAGGTGGTGCCTGAAGGGTAAGGTGCTTATACAGACTCAGGCTGATAACCAAGAATCTTGCACTCCTGAAACCCCATCATCAGTTTGGAATCACTGCAGGAAGGAGCTGTGTTCCCAGAACAAATGAGGGAACTCTTTTAGACAATGCTGGGCCTGATTGTGAGTCAAGATTAGTTCTAGAATGGAGACTATGGCCATGGGAGGGCAGAGGGGCAAGTAAAGGCAGGCAAGAGGAGTCAGGAACTGGCAGAAATGGAACTCTTTAATGGTGGAAGAAATATGCCATTCTCCTGATTAGACATTTATCTTAAGGTTATGCCGATTTTGAAGTTGAATGTATTGTAAGCTTTTCCTCCTTGCCGTCCCTGCTCACCAACTTCCAAAAGGGCAATGACCTAAGCTCAACTTTTAAAGTTTGAAAGAGTGGGATTTACATATTTCCTAAAGAGGACATTATACATACTTTAAAATGAAAGGAGACCTCTAAAAGATTCTAGTGGGATAATTTCACATTTGCAAAAGCTGGTGAAATTTAATGACAATAAGAAATTCTTGTGTAAATTCAGGATGGGAAAAACTTTGAGATCAGAGACCATGTCTCTTATCTATTATTACCCTCTTGAAACCCCAGAGATATTGGGGCAGGCCTCTCTAAGACTGGGCTGGACAAGGTGATCCCACATATGGCTGTCCACATGCCCTTACTTGCCTTACCCAGCTCTGGCTTTGCATTGTTCAGGACCCCATTCTAACCAGGCCCACTTCTCAGGTCCATGGTCTGTCTATCCATCCCCCACTTCTGTCTTTCCTTCCTACTTCAACCTCCTACTAAGGTCCTACTGTCCATCCTCTAGCCACAATTCAGTCCACATCACAGCCACCACGTTGCTCTCACCTCCAAGTTTCCTAACAATAAGCATCTCTATTCTGGACTAAACCTAAACAACTCCTATAACACTTAATAGTTCTTGGCACTTAAAAGTTGCTTGATGAATGTAATTCAACTCTGATTAGATTCTTCTCTTTACCAATATTGAATAAAAGTAGGATTTTGCAAATCATCCTATATATGATATAGTGAAAAGACTTCTGAACTACACTTGTGGTCAGAAGACCTGGTGCCTTGGGGGCAAGGCAAATGCCAGTCATGCTGCCAGTGTTGTGAGAGCAAGTCTGTCCACAGGTGGGACTAATAAATCCCCCTATGCATTATTCTATGGGTTGTTGTAAGGATCAAAATGAAATACAGAGAATGAAAAGAAAAAAAAAAACTTTTCCAAGCTTTATTAAATCAGAGCACAAACTTAAATATCATCTGAAAAATGCATTTCTCTGGAACAGCTTGCTCCCCATGGGGCTGGATAAGTGAGATATCACTGTATTTGATTCTGTTTCACAAAGAACACAAACAATTTGGGAGTTTTGAGAAAACCCTCTGGGCTTCTCTAGCAATATTGAGCCTGGCCACCAGCCACCCTGCCTGCAGACTTGAATACTAAAAAGCCTCTTAATGGCAAATACTCTTTTTATAGCAGAAACCTAAGCCAGCCTCCTGTGTGACAGTTCATCGCTATTGTTGTCGCGGCTGCTACCGGTCAACATAAAAGTTTCCCAAAAGGAACTGATTTTTTAAATTTTATATCAAGGCATTTGGAGCCCCCTCCTCAACTCTTCCCTTCTTATTCATCACTCTTCTCTTTCCACCCGCGTACACTCCATTAACAGGGATGTCACCTGATGCACTCAATAAAGAAAGAAACATCCATCTAAGAGAAGACATTTGCCAACATGAAGCAAGAATATTCAGACCAGAAAAGCCTCCTCTTCGAGTGAAATGAACTCTTGTCTACTTTTTAAAGAACCAAAGGGAGCAGAGTTCTCCTAGGACTGGTTTCCTCAAATGATACTTTGTGCTTTGAGAGGTTTTGCTGGTCTCCAGAAAACTGCTAATAGTCATGGGATCCTCTTTCCACCTCCCTGCCTAGAAGTAACAGGTTGTCAAAATGAAACTATTTCTGTCTTAGTTTTATTCACCGCCATAGAATAGGCGCCAACTACTCCCATAGTCCAAAGTAAGATTACCCGTGCGGGGCTGATACCCACTTGAGAGCATAAAATATTTGAAGTTCAAGTGCCCAGGTAGAGCTAAACCAGAAAAGGATTTGTGAAAATAGCTCTTAGTGTCCTGAGCACCCCGACTCCCTCCCCGACCGTAGTCCTAGGGAAAGGGGCATCTAGGAGAGTTTGGTATGTGTTCCCTGGAGTTGAGGCTACATGGATGACTGGCATCAGGCTCCCACCCGACAAATCTAAAAGACAAGAGACGGTGTGGCTGACTAGCTGCTCTGTTAGCATAGCAGGGACAAGGGGCGTTGGGAGTGACCTGCACTCTGAGAGTGGAACAGGGGAAAGGTGCATCTTTCCCGTGGGCTACCAGGGAGAGAGATGGAGGAAGAGTGGCTGCCTTAGTCCCGCCCAAGAGGCCTATCTGCAGGGGCGAGGAGACCAACGTAGCGGAAAGAAGCTGGAGGCACGCTGCTGCACGCACGGACTGAGGGTGGCGATGCAGGGGGCCAGCAGGAGTGGATGAATTCACCTCCCATGAGAGAAGGGGTCAATTTTAAGCACCTTCCGATGCCACCTCGCAACAGTACTAGACCAGCCAAAGCTTTCTTGCTCCCTTTGGGAGCACTAAGTGGGAGGAGGGAAGAAGTGGATTACAAATCCTGC
>PVKH010006072.1:0-21407 GCA_004027955.1 Chaetophractus vellerosus
AACCCGGGGCTTCCCTTGTGGTACACCAGTGACCTTATCCACTGGGCTATACGGCCGGCCCCCAAAAGCTGTTTTGGTACACTGGATCAACTTGCCAAGATGTAATGCAAACAGTGTATGTTGAAACATAAGAGGCAGGGAATAAGGGGGTGGAGTTTGTATTAGTAGACCTTGATTATGTAGAATCTAGAAAAGTGGGGAGGTATAGGGTGGGAATATAGGTTTCTTTGTGAAATAATAACAGATTTGTCCCCTTGCTCTTAGTGTTGAAGTGACTATGTGTGTCTTGCTCGCCACTGTATAAAAGACTCTGGTATATAATGACACTCTATTTATTTAGAATGAAAATTTATATACATTGTCCAAAAGGCATGAATTGTGTACTACTAAGGTAATAGGCAATGTGTGACCGTAGAAAGATCCCTAACACTACAAGACACACACCAGATCCTTGCCAAGGCCACTGAGAACCAACGAGGCCAGTGCCATTTTTCCCAATTCCACTCCTTCCCATTTCCAACAGATAAGAAAGGACTGAGAATCCGAAAGGACCCACAGGCTACCTTTACCTAGGAGAACTAGATGTGTTTTATCTTGATTTTATGTAGTCTCAGTGAGTCTATGATTCTATATGATATTGGGAAAGTTATTTATTATTTGCTTCATTTTCCCCATCTGTAAAATAGAAATAATAATATTCCTGTCCTCATAAGTTGCTGTAAAGCTTAAATGAGGTCATCCATGCAATATATTAAGCATTCAGTAAGAATTTTTCACACAATAAGCATTCACATGTTACCTATTACCATTATTAGTCAGGACCCATTCATGTATGGGAAAAAGATGCTATTTTATTCCTACTTCTGCAACTAGAAAGTTTGTACTTAATCATATGACTACACTGATTTAGGAATCAGGGCACAAAAGATCTGTCACTAACTTGTTAAAGGCCCTTGAACAGGTCACTTATCCTCTTGGGGTTTGGGGGTCCTCATCTGTAAAAAAAATGCCTTTACTAAATGATCTCTGTGGTCTCCTCTCTCACTAACAGTATAACCGAATGCACTGCAAGGGAAAGTGAGATACGAAGGTCAGTCTTGCCTACTCAGGGTGCTGACCATTCACGAAAGCATGGTCAGTAGAGAGGTTGGATAGAAATGAGAATGCATGAAATTAAGAAAGGCCATGGAAAGATGGAAAGAGGGAGTAGAAAGCATCAAATAATCTGGCCATAATGCAAGATAATATAAGGTGAGTGAGTGACTGAGATAGCAAGTCAAGTTAAAAAAATTATAAGGCAAAGGATATTATCTATGAAAACAGAAGAAAGATTGCATAAAATCAAAAGAGGCTTAAATGCATACCTTTCATATCTGTGAATTTTCTAAAACAATCTAATTATTACTTAACATAGGTACTTGTTTTTCTACCATTTTCATCATTTGAGGATTTTTTTCCCCATTTCCTTGTCTCTAATAGTTTTTCTTTTACAAATATATCCTACATTGTGTTAGCATTTCAGAAAGTCCAGTCATTAAGCTACTAATTATTTTTGCCAACCTAAAAAAATTAATTTGGAGCCATAGGTGAAATTTAATGCAAACCGTCTGCAGTGTCATTTGTTTTGCTACATATAGCCATAGTAAAACAAGAAGAATTTTAATCAAAGTAAAAACAACCAATGGTCTTCCAGCCCTCGGTACGGCTCTGCACTTTAAACATAATGATATACTTGTCCATTTTAGCTGAACATAGGATGCTGTAATTACTGAGGCATAAGATAAGAAAGGAAACTAGAGAATGAGTCAAAGGAGGGAAAATGGAGGCAGTAGTTTAAAAATGAGGACACGTATACACACCATGCTCCAGCTGAGAGACGAAGGTGTTTAAGGGAAAGGAAGAAACTAAAAGAGAATTGATGAGATTTAAGAAACCCAAGAATTTACGTTTATAGCTAGGTCCATAATCTGTAACAAAAACCAATATTTGACGTAAGATTACTTTTAACTCATTCTAAAACATTAGAAATTATATAAAACACATATTTCAATTACATTAAAATATACTGTCTCTGAATATCAATGTTAAAGTTATTGTTTTATGACAATATTGATAATTAATATTTTTATCCAATTTAACAGATTGGAATTGCTTTCATGTGTTATCACATATGAAGAGAGGCAGATGATAGGTAGATAAATTAGCATAGAACTTAATGTGTGCCAGGAACGTCACTAAGCAATTCATTTAAATTGCTTCATTTAATCCTTGTAAAAATCTACAAGGTATACCTATTACCATTTCACAGATAATGAAAATAAGATTCAGAAAGATTAAGTCACTTCCCCAAAGTCACACAAGTGGCAGATCAGAGATTCAAATCCAGTCTTGTCACTTTTGAGAAAATATGAGTTCCAGGAGAGAAACAAGAAAACCCACGAGAGAAGAATCATTGTTAAAAATTCTGCTTCAGAATACAACTAAACTATGTGAAGAAAAAAAAGAAATCATAGGCAGAGATCAAAAACTGACTGAAAAACTTTAAATAACAGGAATTTAGAAGAAAAATTCATGTTATTTTCAACCAAGGTCCTTTTGCTTAATTTACATTCATTGTAAGCGCCTGATGCTACATGCTACAATCTAGTGGTTCTCAAACTTTAGCTTCATCACCAGGAGGGCTTGCTAAGAGACTCCAGGACTTCTCCCCAAGGCTTTCAACAAGATCCTGGCGGGGGAGGGGGGGGCTGATAATTTGCATTTCAAACAAGTTTCTAGGTGTTGTTGCTGCTGATCCAGGGAACTCACTTTGAGAACCATTGTGTATACTTATACTGGAACGTGGACTTAAAATAGGGTACTTGAAAATTCCACCGGCACCACTTAAAGCAGTTGGGGCTTTGCAAAATAAATCATTCTAAAGTTAAGTTTAAAAAGAATCAAAATTATATAAAAATTTTTATAATTAATGAAATGTTACTGGAATCTATCTTTCATATCCATTCATTGTTTCTCAGGAAACCATTGCTATTGTTAGTTTTTAAATTTGAAATACCAAGCAGGATGAAGAATGTAGGATGGCATTGTAAATTTTTCTTTTTTTTTTAAACTTATCCTTTTAAGTACAGAACACTCAAATGTGAAAGAGGAATGGTGTTCACAATTATAGGAGAAATACTTTGCAGGTGAAAATAGAAATCATCCAGCAATGGAACACAACTGTCACTCACTAGAGATGTGGGTGTATGCCTTTATATGCAAAATTAGATTATACTGCTTGACATATCTTCATTTAATCATACAAATTATAAAATTCCTGGTTTAGTTCATGACTAATCAAGGCCAACCTTAAAGGGAAAAGAAGTTGTCTAATATCATTTTTGCCAATATTTTAGTAGGTTCTAGTGGTCTCCATTTAGGTTATTCCCGATATTTCTATATGACCTACCTCCTTAACTATCTCCCCTCACTCTGTGACTCTCCCCTTTGTCTAACACCTACCAATTAATAAGGCCTAAAAGCCTAAAATAGTGGTATTTCTTTTCCCAACTCTTCAAAGATATTAAAATAAAACAAATTAACAAATAATTTTTAAAATTATCTCTCTAATTTAGGTTACTTTGAATTGTAGAATTTCTTGAGTGGACTTTTGGACAATTAAAGCAATAAATGACTGAGGTTTCCTCTAACCCTTAATTCCACACAGAGCATAGAGAGATTTCCTTGGGCAAGAACTTGCCTTAGGTTACCAGGTGTTGTGACAAACACCACACAGTGGATTGGCTTAAACCACAAGCATTTATTGTCCCACAGTTTTAAGACTAGAAGTGGTCCAATATCAAGATATCAACAAGACTTCCTTTCTCCCACTCTCTATCTTCTGATGCTGGCTGCTAGCAATCTTTCGGATTCCTTGGCTTGTATTTCTGCCTCCTGTCACAGATATCCTTTTTACTTTCTGGTTTCTATGACTTACAGATTCTTTTTATAAGACCTCCAATGATACGGAATTAGAAACACTCTGAATCAGTTGAGTGCACCTCAACTAAAAATATCATCTTGAAAACATCTTGTTTACAATGGGTTCACACCCACAGAGATGTGGATTTAGATTAAGAATGTGTTTATTGTGGAACATAATTCAGCCTGCCATAGAACGTCATGTCAAGATTATGAAAACCCATTCCATATGCATTCTGACTGGAGTGTTCTCTTTGTTTCAAACCAGAGGACAACTACTTCTGAAGAAATGGTGTGAAGAAGATCAAGAGCTCATTTTCTAAGTAAAGGTGGACTCTTAATTGGAGTTAAATCTAGTCTTTAAATATGTAGTTATACCTTGAAGGGCTTATGATTAACCTATTCTCAATTCATATCTTGACAGAGATTCCTTCTTGAAGAGTAGAGAAGTAGGATAAAAGATTAAAGGGATGGAGGAAGAAAGAGCACCTATTTTAGAACATTAACTCTGTATACCACACATTGGTAGGCATTTTAGCTGACTGATAAAACCTAGAACAATGAGACAAAGGCACAGGAATTTAAATAATGTGACCTGCAGTCAAATGGTTAGACTGTGTTAGAGTCAACACTTCTTATACCTAATATCTTGATTTTCCCACTAAAAAGAAGAAAGGAAAATCAAAAGTCTAGAAGTCTAGAAAAACCCCAAAGATAATTCCTAAAAGTAATACTAAAAATTATCCATCACACCGGTGCCTGCTTTAGACAAACATTATAAAACAGGTTTTCATTTGCAAGAATAATATACCTAATAGTTAGAATTACCTATCTGCTTTCATCTCCCAAATTATTAAAAAAATACTTTTGGTAAATATATTTAACATGCTATTCAGATTGCTTTTCTTTAAAATAATTGGAAATGCACAGATAAATGATTTAATAATATCAGCACTTTGGAGTCTTAAAGACTGCCATTTAGATTCAAATATTTAGCCCTGAATTCTATTTGAAGGTCTGCAGGCTTCATCACAAAAAACTAAATAAATAAAAAAGATTTTTGTTTCTTTTTTGTCAGCATTTTCTTTGGGTGTACTTAATAGTAGGAAAAATTTTTTCATATACACAAACTGCTTTTTCCTTCTTAAATGTGACATGTGACAAGTAATATGAAATTAATATCTGTAGATCAATGGCAAAATTATTGTTCTGCTACTCTGTTGTTTCATAACCTTCTTTATAACTTGGCATTAAAGTTTTCATCACATTTCAGACCAGCTGGGCCCTATTCTCTAATCTACCTGCCCAGAGCTCACCATTTCTGGATATGAGCCAACCAGCATGCTCCTCTCTCTGAATAGAAGTTTCTTGCTACACTTCTCTAAGAAAGGACATCCTTTCCCTCTTTCTGGCATGTCTTCAATACATCTTTATTCTAGGAAATATTTCTAATCTCATCCCACCTGATTTTATATTTCTGTTTTTATATTGTTGATTTTGAAAGTCAGTTGAGGGCAGAAAGAATCTAAAAAAAAGTGGCAAGGCAGGTAAAGATTTTAGTATTTTGTACACCTATATCTATATCTACGTTTATATTTATATCAACATTTATCTCTATATAGTGATGTCATATTTCATTATCAAATCTGTATCCTGCTTTTATCACTTAATACAATTGCAAAGTCATTTTCCCTATGACAATATTCTATCCTATAAATAGGACATAGCTTACCTTACTATATCCTATAGGATTGTCTGAAGATTTCATCTGGGAAAGGTTGAACTTAATATTTAGCCACATGAGTCTTATTCCTATGATACTTATGAAAATAAAAAGACATGGAAAAGCACTGAAGAGAAAAATCCATAGCACCATGTAATCCCATTATCTCTGGATCTAACCTGCTCACGTTTTTATTAATGACTTGGATGAATGTGTCTGTGGGTATGCTGATCAACTGTGCAGATGGCACAAAACTGGGAGAAATGGCAAACATGTTGGATGATGAAATCATAATCCAAAAGGATCAAGCAGGTTGAAATGATGGGCTAAATTAAAGAAGAGAACATTTTTTAAAGGATGAATCTAAATTTCATACTAGAGCTAAAACAAAAATCACTGTATATGATATGGAATGTGGCTTAGAAATTGATACAAAAAACCCCAACCAAACAATAGGAGACAATGATATAATGTGGCTGACAAAAAGCTAATGTAATTTTCAATGTATTAATAAAAATACTACAAGCAGAACTAAGAAAAGGAAAGTTTGTTTTCCTATGAGCTGGTCAGATCAATGAAGAGTTTTTTCAGTTCTCTGCTTTATACCTTAAGAAAGACACTTCAAGTGATAAGGCCTCTAACAGAGAGTTCTCATGTTGCAAGAAGTCTCAAAATATAGCATATAAGGAAGGTTGAAAATATTAGGTATATTTAGCAAGGAGACAAGAATATTGAAATCTGGAAATAAATATGGTCACAGTATTAAAATTTTGTGGAAAGATTTAGAAGAATAATTTGATCAGTTATACTAGATTTGTTTTGGGTTTGATGAAAGAAAAATCAGAAACAAAGAACGATAGTTATAGAAAGATTAAATTTGGTTCAATATATAATAATAATATATAATATTTTAAATTATCCAAAAATAGGCTGCTTCAATTTATTTCATATGTTTACAAATTTTCAGTCTCTGGAGCCATTCAAGCAAAAATTGGAGAACTATATAATCATCTACATTCTTCCCTGCACAATGTTATCTCCTCATATTGCTTAAATTGCCAATACTGATTATTTTAAATATTGATCCCAAGTCTCATATATATGTCTCCTATATTCTTGCCACACAATTGCAACACCCTTCTTGGTTCTTAAATGGCAGCAATTGTGTCCCTGCTTTGCAAAGCCTGGAGACATTTTTGGCCCAACTTGAGGTAAGGCATGCTACTGGTGTCTAGTGGATAGAGACCAAAGATGCTGCTAAATACCCTAGAATGCACAAGATAGTACCCCACGACTAAGAATTATCCCACAAAGTAAGTAGTACCAAGATTGAGAAACCCTGCTCGACATTAACGTCCAATAATTCACAAAACTCCATGATGGACTCTAAACTCATTGTCTCCACTCCACTAGCCTATCGCCCCCTTATGAAAGCTTAGTTGCTATTCCTTATTTTCATTAATAGCATCATAGCTACCCAATCACTTAAAATAGAAACCTCAGAATCATCCTTAATTAAATACTCACTTTTCCTCATACCATAATACAAAAATTCTGTTGATCTACTTCCAAGAAGCCTTTCTAAATCTGCCCCCCCACCTTCACTACTGCCATTGATTTAGTTCAGTGTCACATTTTCTCCCAACCAGACTCTTCTCTAATTCAACCTTCAAATCTTTTCCAGGATTAGCTTTCTAAAGCATACACCATTATCACATGCAGAAACCCTCCATTGCCAATGAGTGAAAAATTCAAACTCTGAATTAACATGGAAAATGCTGATCCATCTGGCTTCAACTTCTCTCAACAGTCTCATCCCATGCCACTACTTCTCCCACTTTAGATGCTGGATTGTAATATTTTCCATGTCCTTTTAAATCCTGAGATCCCATGGCTCTAATATTTTTCACTTACGCATGGAAGAGCCAATACTCACATTAAATATACACCATTATATTACTATCTTTATATTAACAACTATTATCTTGTTTCTGATGAGTATTTAATTTTGAGTAAGAATTCCTAGAGAGAATAAATCAAGAATAGGAAATGTAAAAAGGCCTATTCTCTATCATAGTGATTATAGCAGTTTTATATGTTAAGCTTGGAAACCAAATGAAAGACACTAGCAAAATGGTTTGCTTAGTGATATTTCTTATAAATTTGGATGTTAAGAATAAATACCTCTGAAGATCAGGAAAGCAAAATGCCAGCATATATTATATTCTCCCATTGGAGGAGTGGGAAGACCACTGTATATGTTACATTTTCATTTTATGAGGTGTTAAAAAACCTTTTTTTAGGGAAGGTTAAAAGCCAATGGTCATTTGAGGATAGTACTGAAAGGAAAACAAATAATTGAATTCTAATGCATGTAATAGAGGTGAAATGATTGGATATACATAAGGTTAAATGTTAAATATGAAGCTGACAAAGACCTCATGAAAAATATTTAAGCATGCATGTTAAAAGTAAATGGTCAAATCGCAAAAATCTCTTTTAATAATGAGGTGAAAAAAAGAGTCATAGTGCACAGAACAGTGCACTTAAACTCTTTGAAATCTGGACTGATTTACACTCAGTCACACACATATGCACAAAGTCTCCTCCTCCTCATCTAAGCCAAATCTTTCCTAAGGAGACCACGCCATCCACAGCCAAGAACAAAGTTAGGTGTTCCAGTGAAGCAAGTCTGGGGTTACAGCCAAATCTTCGCAAAGCAGAGAGTTCTCTAAGTAATAAAGAGTTGACTGTGATGGCAAGAGGCTTCTTGCAGGTGCAGATACATGTCTTTTGGAATGCAAACAAACCCTTTCAGCTGCTTCCCCTGCTCCACCACCAGGACCATATTTTCATATCCTTTTCCCATCTTACTGGAGTTCTTTGCTCAATGATCTCTTACTCCAACCTGGTCCAGGTGAGGGATGGAGCAAGAGAGCAGAGAAGATGAGGGAGGAGCATTGCATAGAAATAAAAGCAAAATCATAAAATAAAAATTTGGGTAAAGTAAAGGCTTTTCTACCATTCCCAGGCCTTTATTCCTGTCTTTTTGCAATATATTTTGATTAATTCTGTTTGAGATTAATAACTGAAAATGAGCTTTCATGCATACTTGTTGACATTTTGGGTAGTAAGTAAACAGACTATCCAAATGAAATCTCAACTATCAATTAAGGTATCTGTATCATCAATGCATTTTTAAAGCATATTTCCTGGACTTTATTGGGTGAGGTTTTTTTAATTTCTATCAGTCTCCTGCATCTCACACTTATCTTTGTAAAAAAATTAATTTTGATATAGCTTAATTTATTATCTGATCCTATCAGAAACTGTTGCATAACAACGGTTTTGGAACACTTCATTTCCTACCTGCCGTACAGGAAATTTCCTTCTTGACAATCCTTTTTATAATAAAGCCCAAATCAGTAACTGATCTGTTTAAATAGTATTTTAGGCAAAATTAAACAGAGCAATTTCTCAAGCTCTGCAGTATGCTCATCAGTGGCAAATGAAAATTAAAAATATAGCAGGGGGATTTGTAAAGCATCATTTTCTGATATCTAGTCTAATGGTTATACAAACCTAAATTCTTAAGCTTGTCAATTTTATGTACATCATCAGATCAGACAGATTTTCCCTTGTGTGATGTTTTAAAAGTCTTACAAACTCAATACATTATCTCTTTGGCCATTTGTAATTTGGCAACTCTTGCAGTAAGGACAAATGCTAGGGTAACTCTCTACATTTATTTTCTAGAAACATTTCAACATGGAACAGTGAAACAATTTGAAAACTATATCCCCAAATCTGAAAAGCTGTATTCTAAAAATGTAGTGGTAAATATGAAATTGACTTATGGAATCATAAGCATACTTCAGAATCATTTATCACCATGATTTGTACCCAACTTTAATAATTGGGTATAAATTTTGAAAGCAGTTTGTGAAAAAGCTAGTCTATAGCGATTCTAGTTTCCTGTATGCCCAATCCCCATAGAATAAGCTCCTTTTCACATTGGCTAGAAGATTCTGCCTAGAAAGTGGCAATCAATGAGACCCTAGTGACTTTACCAACCTGCAAAATCCATCAAAGTACAAAAATAGAAGATGTCTTATAAAATGAGAAGAATTTAGGGAAAAAAAAACATAGAAATCTTGGTAACTAGAAGCGAGTAGTGCAAAAACCATGACGAAATAACTGATGGCGACATAAATTAAAGGAATAGAGATAGGTTAAATTTCTAAGCTTACTTTGACTCAGAAACCAGATGAAATGAGCCAGATCAGCAATGTAGTAGAAAATCCTGATTTTTAAAAAAATTCCAGTAGATTAATAATATTACAATGCAGATTGTTTTCAGGATTCAACACACAGAAAGTGGGTGATAATATTATGGTTACTGTCACATACAGGCTAGGCATTCCTCAAGGTCAAGTTATTATGTATAATCCCCCTTATATTTGTTACAAATCTCTGCTTATGCATAGTTCATGTCTAAAGGATGAAGAGGATAGATGTCTCATAAATTAACTTATGAAATCATGCTTAAAGATGCCTCTGTAAGATTCACTGGTCCTATTTTCTGTTTCTGAGTGTGGCCGGTTCAAGGGTGGAAAATGAGAAAGCAAATGGAGTAGCCAAGAAATGAGAGCTCAAAAAGAATGACCAAGTTAGATAAACCACAAAACTAGGGAAAACCACTTTCAAAGTAAGAAGGCCTCTAAAGAGGCCTGGAAAAGCCTCCCTTGTAATTGCCTGAACGCAAATCATGCAGCACCCTGTCCAGGACCCTTCCTGCAGAAGGAAATCATCTGGAGAGAGCAGGCGGAGTAACTCTTCTGCAGCATCTGCTGGGGAAGACTTAAATAACAACCTCCTAATTCCTAAGCGGCATGTATGAAAAGGACAATGACCGACTTTCTCAGTCTCCACCAGGATCACGTCAGGAGATGTGGGCTTATATAGCAGCAGAAGGGATTTAGGAAAAGGTTTAAGGAAGAATTTCATAACAATGTAGGTAACTGCACATGGGGATGGATTAGCAAGGGAGGTTGTGACATAGCTTCTTTGAAAATGCTTCTAAATAGTAGAGATTCTCATCTCATCCCAAAAATCACTTTTAAAGTTTTCTTAGCTCTAAGATTTTTAGATTACATATTAGAGGACCAATTCAAAAATACAACTATAAAGAACATATAGGTTATACTTAGCCAGAAAATGCTTCTGTTAACCAACTATGAAAGCCATTTTCATACCAATCAAAATATTTGGCCTCCACTAAGTTTATTATTCAGTAACAAATCTAAGAAATGAGTTAACACTACATGAAATATTTTCGTAGCTGAAGGTAGAGCTAAGTATTTAAAACTCTCAATAATAACTTTAAGTAAATTCATGCCAGGCAGCTTACCAATTTCTGACAAAAACCTGGCTTTAGACAGCATCACTCTTAGATATTAGAAATATTTTTCTAATATCCGTGAGGGAGTCACATCACACACCCGTGATGAAAAAAAAAAGCAAATGACGTAAACCTTTGGCATCATTTTAACTAAAGTATTAGTAGTTAATTTTCTCATGGAAAACTTTTTTAAAGTTACAAAATGCTTCTGTCAAATATTAAATTTAATGAAAATGTAGAATGAAAAATAATTGACTGAGAAACTGCTTCTTGGGTATCTTCCTTGAGTGAGGCAGGGTCCCTGCTCTCCAGAAGCTGCGAACCAGCATGAAAGGTGGAAAGGCTGGAAAAATCCTATGGAAATGCAGAGCAGGGAGCAACTGAACTAACCTAAGAAATCCAGAAAATAAATTAAAAACAATAAAAGCCAAATCAAAATTTCAAACCAGATTTCTTAGCTTAGCTACTATACATGAGTATCATATAAACAAATCATTGAGGATCTAGTGCATTTACTTTTATAATGACAGGTAAAAAACTTGAAGCACCTCATACCTCAGCAGACCTCTACTGTCTGTCATTTTTGTTCAGTCAATTTAGTATTATTTTGCTTATTATTTCAAGTGCCTTTCATGTATTTCACCTTTGAAATAACCTGGGGAAATGAAGCCCTCAAGCTCCAAGTTGTTTTCACATCCTGACAATTTCAAACTATGATCTCCCAGGGGTAGCTCTGTCTACTTTTAACCAATTTCGAATGATTGTAAATTTCTATGTTTCGCCTTAAACTCTTTATCCTCCCTTCGGCCTCACTTTTCTAGTGCCTATGTCTGCGGTTGCCACTTAATATATCATCAAATCTCCAAGTGAACTTGTTAAAAACAAAGACAGTGACTCACCTAAGATTCTAAATTTGAATCTAGGAATTTGTATTAACTAGTCTTCTCCCAGCCCTCAAATTCTGGGGAATTCTCAAGCTCTAGCAGTTTAAGGGAGCACTTTACGGCATATCCATCAACCTTAATGCTATCAATGAGACCTAGAATAAATTTCTTTGGATCGCCATCACCATATATTATACAAATTAATTATCATTAAAAAAATCCTATACACATGAGGAAACTGAGGCTCAAAGAAATTAAGTGTCATGTGGAGCTATAAGCACTGCCAGCTTGCTGTATAGAATGTACTGTGGGATAAAAAAAGATAAAGGGCCCAAGAATGAACTTGTCTTTGAATTCTGGCAGTGCCACTAAAAGTGGCCTGATCTTATCATTTAATCTATTAAAACTCCAGTGAATTACAGTAAAATAATGATTATAATGCTTACTTTTTTAGGTCATAGCATTTGATGGTCACTCAAGAAACATTTGTTCATTCCAAGTCTGCTATTCTATTTTTAGCTTATTTCCTTAAGCATGAACCTCTTTAAAAATACTTCTTTAGGCCTGTTTACTTCTGAGTAGGAATGCATTCCCACTTTTAACTACCTAATTATTAGATATTAATTAGTCATCTAAATGTGGTTATTTAAGAGGTACGTCTGCTATGAGAAGCATCAAAGCAAGCCTATTTTAATAGGCTAAAATTGGGAACAATAGGAGAATTTCCAAAATTAGAGGACTATTAAGTGAAAACAAAATTATTAAATAAAGTTAGGATACAACCACACAGTGTAATATTATGCAGACATTTAGAAATTAAAATTTTAAAAGAACTTCAAATGGCATGATAAAATAGGTACAAAATGGGATGCAAAATTATATTTTTAAGAGGATTTCTCATTAAAATTTTTGTATGTGCAAATGTGTATATGTTCACACATACAAACATGTAATTGTACCAAGAGAAGGGAAGGAAATACACCAAGCTGTTAATAGTAGTTATCTCTGGGCTAGGTAATTGTGTATGAGTTTGTTTTCTTTTTTGCAGTTTGTCTGCATTTTACACTTTTTTTAAAAACCTGGGCATATTTTATATTGAGAAAAAGTGAACATCGTATAAAATAGGTTGTCTCCTCACATTTACAAATAAAACAAAATGAACAAATAATGCCGCAAACTGTTGAAAATGGACCGTGCTATCATTTGCTCCTTTTTATCCTGAGATTCATAAAAAGAACAACTTTCTTACTAAGGTTTCTTTATTATCTAACATAGCCACCATTGCATACATTAGAATTTTACCCTGACAATATTTGACTTCCCTGGAAATTCTACAGATAAAATATCTGCAACAGAAAGATCTGAAAGGGGAGAAATATTCTTAAATGTGTGGGGTAATTTACCATAAACTTGGGAATCAGTCTTTCCAAAACAAAATTGCAACAACCACCATCAGAATATTTAATACAAGTCTTCTCTGTCCTGGGCACTGTTCTAGGCCCATTACGTTCATTACTCTTCTCTATGTGATTTTGGAGCAAGTAACTTAACCTTTATGTGTCTTTCTCAAATAAAACAGGATGATAGTACTAACTTGATAAGGGGTTTTTTTAGGATCAATCAGTTCATATATATAAGGTCTGAGTAAATACTTATATTATTACTATAACAATAATTAATATTATTTTTAACCTTAACAACCAAATTTAAGAGACAAGTATATAGTTGCCCCAGATAGTAGGTGAGGAGACTGAGGCTGAGAGTTACTTCTTAACTTATAAGTGGAAATAAGAGTCCAATGCATGTCTTACTGATATCAAAGCCCCATACATAGTCATAAAACCATTCATGCAAAAGACACTATTCATAAATATTTATAAACTCAGGACATGCCAGACACTGAGCAATGTTGGACATTGCTTTAGTCTAGTGAGGAGGGCAAGCAGGTCTTCAAGCACTAAGTGCAATATGGGGCCACAACAAGAGAGAGAAAGACGCTAAGTGCATTTTAGAGAGGTGGGCAAAGCTTCCTGAAGGAAGCAACACTTTAGCGGAGATCTGAAGAATGAGTAGGAGTTAGCCAGCAAGCTGGTGAGGAACAACAATCAGTTGGCATCAGCTCCCTGTTGTTCTGTGCTGGAACTCCGGAGCTGCCAACAGTAACTTCATGCCAGGTGACAAATGATCTGAGTGCCCACAGCTGCAGCTGCCACTTCATACCCTCTCCCTCCCACTTCCATCGTTGATGAGGCTGAGACCAGAACAGAATACATCTTAGTAACCAAGATCTCTTCTGTTAGCCTTTGGTCCACAGGCACAAGGGAAGTCTCTTCACTCCTGTGAACAATATAGCCATAGACCCTTTTGTTGTTTTCCCCTAGCACTTGCTAATATACCAGTTTGCATGCTACTAACTCTCATTTTTGTACTTCTTTGTGATGTGGTGCTCTCATAAATATACTCATTATAAAAAATGCATTTTTTTTCAGAAACAGATCTAAAACATGTTAATGCCTCTATGGTTCCTTAAGGTTAATTCTTGCTGCTAGGAGCTCCTCTGATTTGCCCTTACTTTTAGCTGTTCTGACTTTGGGATATTCTACCTGCAGCTGCACAAAACTCCAGGGATACAGGTATGCTAGAAGGTATCTATTTCAGATGTAAATAGCTTTACTGAATAAAGACAAGTCTTGTACCTTTATAGATATCCCCACATTTCAAATACTATATTTAAAAAGATGTTTCATTTCAAACAGTCTATTTTAGATGAAGGATCTTTCTCTCTCGGCTTTGGTGTGCCAGGTATAACATTTCCAATATAGAGAACAACTAGAAAGATTTCTATTTCATCCCTTAGAAACCATTACTATATGACTACATGCAGTTATTTGAACTTGTGGGAAAAAATTAGAATTTATTTTCTATTCAATTGTCAAAAAAACAAACAAACTGAAGTGCTTACTCTGCGGTTGGTAGTGTGCTTAGCATAATAGGGGGTTTCCCAAAAAATGTTCCTTTAAGGAGTTTATCATATGGTTAAGAGACTAAAGAAAAATCATGTTAAACTGATTCAGTGACACTGACTACAGAAAATGGTAACATCAGGACACACAGAGGAAGAAGGAGATTTCCCTAGACACTGAGACAGGGAGACACAATATGAGATCCAGTAGTAGGAAAACTTCCATTATTTGTTCACATTTTGCATTGGTGTATTTTTTAATGCCTAGCCTTCCAAAGAATAAAGAAAAGTATTTTTTTCAGGGCATTGTATTTGTACGTTTCAAAATGATCATTTAAAGAAAAAAATATATATGCTCTATAGAAATTAGTTTTTTAAAAACATATAAGAGAGTTTTGACAGAACCAGCTTCACTATCTGGAGAAAATTCTATTTAGGTTGTTTTAACACAGCAGTCAACCACTAGGGGGAAAAACCTGCAGTACACACTGCAGTATATTTCCCCAAAACTGAACATCCAGCATTATTTGAACAAGGCGTGCTTGCATTAGTCTCCAAGCCAAGCCATGCCCCAGGGTTTAGAATAAAGTGGAAGTCCTAGGCACTATGCATTACTATCTCCCCAGACATAGGCTAAAAATAAAGCAGTAGCAGCCAGGTCTAGCAGAGGATGGAGACCCAGGCTGGTGTGGAAATTTCTCACACTGACATTGATGGGAGAAAAAGCCTGACTCTGCACAGAATTAGCTAAAAGTAAAACAAATCCTGCATTCTCATTTTAACGGACACACTTAAACTCCTTCTACATGTATTTTTAAACTGAGAAATCCCACCCCTATATTTTTAGATGAGTCACATAAAAATAAATGAAGATGTATAAACGGTCATCACAGGGGAAAGGTCTCTCTTGCAGGGAAAAGTCCAGGTGTTCATTTTTTTTAATGGTCTCGAGTCAACGGCATTGTTTATTTGGCCTTTCTGTTTGTAAGAAACTAGACATTCATTTAAAATTCAGTTAGGTGTGCCACGTTTATAATTTCCTTTAAAAAGCCACTTTATTTTCATTTGGTATCCTCCTTTCAAGTGACAAAGACTTTTTCTTCAATAGTTTCTTCCCACATGTCTGGTATAAATATCACTACATGGGCACAGAGAACAGGATCCCCGCTGTCTGTGGAGAACTGTACCCCAAGCATGCTCTTCCAATTCGGCCCCAATACTGCTGAAGCAAATAACCAAGAATCTCACAAATGATTACTTTGCACTACCAGAATTAGGAAGAGGCTCTAGAGAGTTTTATCTAAACTAAATTGCAGAAAGCCAAATATTTAAAGGATTCTTGTAGAAAGGTAAACTTATGTTATAGGTGCAAAGGCATTCCTCAAACCATTTAATGTTTCCCTGCATTTATTTGTTCAGCAGGTGTATTATACCCACTGCATCTACTGTAGGGACATGAAGATGAGCAGATGAATTCTGCCTGAAAAATCAAAAATTCATAATTATTCTAATAACCATTTAAAGAATGTTTAGGCAGGACTATTCATTGAAGAGGTTAAGAATCCAATAAGATGGAACACGAATAGTGGTGATTCTTGGGAATTTACTAGGCATTGACTGAGCCATCAAGGGAATCAGGGAAGAGTAGCTTCAATGACATGGTAAATTTTGAGGGCGTTAATTACATTAGAAAAACTAAATGTTAATGACATAGAATCCTGGCTTTTTCCCCATTTTACCTTCAATCATCCATCCATCCATTCATTCATTCATTTAATAGGCAAATATTTTTCAAGCCATTTCGAGGTTCTGAGGATATCATGTTGAAAAAGTGCTATGTCTTGGAATCTATATTCTCATTGGGTAGACAGGCAATTAAAAAATGTAAAATTATCTTAAAATTTCCTTTCATGCTTGCTCTCTGCTAGTCACAAAGCATGGAATGTTGCTAAAAGCTACTAGGTGCCTCCATTGTTAGTGGCACTGGGCATGACTTACTGATGCTATCCGAAGTTTTCACCTGCCGTTCAAGACCATCTCCCGTACTGAACCCCACATGCCTTTATCATATCATCTCTTACTGCCCCTCTCTGAGAACAGTGAAGAAGGTAGTACCCCACACAAACTAAATGCTTTCCTTCCTCCGTTCCCGTCTGACTGGAGCCTACCTCTTCCCCAAGACTCCATCTCCAACTACCAAAATCATTCTTTCAACCCATCCCAGGAGAGGAGTCCTACTAATATGAAGTCCTTTCTAGTGCCCCTAAATCAGGTCTCTCCCGCCAGGTAAAATGCCACAGACTTTCTGTGTGCCCATCTCTAATAGCATTTATTTTTATCTGTGTTGTACTGTGAACTCATCTCTATGCACATAACCAACCTACTCATTTGACTGGCAGCTCTCTGAAGGCAGTTTCTACCTTTTCTTAGTATCTCAAGCTCCATTTACCAAACTATCTTACATGATTAACTCTCATTTCCTATTTCTTATGTTGAATTGTGTTATATTTGCTTGTGTCTAACGGCAGAACATAAAATTCAGTATCAGCTATGTGCCCATATCTGTTATAAGTAAATATACTTTTATAACATTAAGCTTAGAGAAATAAATACTAAGAGCAAAACTTCACCCTCAGTCATTTCCAATTTAATTCTGATCCTTTGAACCTTTCAAAGGTGGCTAGTTTCTAATATAAATGCCCACTCAGAACTCCTAAGTTTTCAGAACTCCTGTGAACTCTGCTCTAACAACATCAAGCCCTAGGAACCTATAAGTATATATCTATGAAAACTCTCAGAGGCATATGATCACCTCAAAAACCAATCTTTTCTTAGAATTTCTTAGAATTTAAAAGCATAGAAAACTAAGTACACAATTGAATGAAACTTAGGAAATTTAAAATATAACATTGAAACGAGTAGTCTTTAAATTCAGATTTATTTTTTTTTTTTTGGCAATAGATGATCTGCATCCTCAGATGTATAGATAGAAATATTGTCTGTAAAGGTGCCGATACCCACCCATATACAACACATATATATTTGTAACTGTGCAATAAGTCTGCATATAGGTCACGTATGCATGTTGTATACACATATACACAACATATATTCACATGTCATATTACACCATACAAAATGCACATACAGATGATACTAATTATTTATCAGTGCTTTCATAGCTACACAACATTATTCCTGGCACAAACATGTGAAAATCATTCATATTTTACTTGTGTGTTTAAGTCTACATCAACATATAAAAAGTATTCTAATATCTAGTCCACCGTAATAAAAATATGTATTTTTTTTTTGCCATTATCTTTTTAACGTCCTATCTGGTAAAACTACATGGTATATGGTTAGGTTTTCTTTCTTTTCTTTCTTTTTTTTTAATTCTCTAGCAAATAAATATAAAAGGAAAGCATTTTGGTGCCATTAGCTTGTGTTTCTTTAGACCGTGACTTGGGTCATAATTTTTATCAATAAACAATGTCCCGTAAAGCTTTTATTATAACATGTTGCAAAAATGAAAGACTGTGACCCCGAACCCCATGATCCTGGTGAAAATGAAATGGGTGTATACACATAGGCACAATCCAGGACACACAGAACGTTTGGTACACAAAGGATGATCAGACGTAACCCTGCACAATTCCATTCAGTAGTTTCTCTTGCACATACCAGCTCGGCTGTCCGCGATCCATGCTGCTTTTAAATACTACAAGGAATTTTTCGCTCCAAGTGCCGTCCGTTTAAGTTCTTCCTTTTGCGCTCAGAAATGGAAAAACTTGGACAGTGAGCGATGCCCTGTTGCAGCTGCCTCCCGAGTCCGTCAGCGACCCACCTCGGAGCCGCACCGGCTTAGCCCTGCCGCTCCAATCTCTTTCTCCCCAGCACCTGGCAACTGGCCGGACGCTGGGCGGAGAGAACGGGCGCCAGGGCGCCATCTGGAGGCACCTCGAGACAGCTGCAGCACACTTGAAAAACTCGGTGGAAAAATGTCAGCAAATTCTTTGTTAAATAAGCATACTGTTTTTATTACATGTACAAAGACAGAAAAAAAAAGCTCAAGAATGTCTCATTATGTTGCCTATGAATGTCCTACTCCTTTCATACTTCAAAATAAAGTTAAAAAGATGATCTCATGTATATGTACAAAGAGCAAGAAATGGCAAATTAATATTGTGCTTCTTCGTGACTCATCTGAAAGGAAAATAATTAGCAGCGGCTACTAGCAGAAGTTTCCAGGATTTTGTTATTTAAGTCAAAGGCAGCTTTTCAAAAGGGGAACCTATACCTCTGAAATAGCAAAATGCAAGAGTTAAACATGGTCAGCTACTCCTAAAAATTACAAACTTTACCTTTGGAAATGTATAATGTGTTCCTTATCAATGCATTATACTGATTTAAGTATGTTAAGGATAAAAAGCTCTTTCAGTTACCGTTCGTGTGAGCGGTAACATTCAGTTACCATTCAGGTGTTCATCCGACTTTAAATTTTCAACAAAATCTCCCTCAATTAATTTTCCTCTAAATATCTCTATAAGCTTCTTTCTCTTAGAGGATAACTTGTATACCTGAGTGAGACGTAAGCTTAGTTAATTAATTGAATAGAGCATTTTAAGGCTTGTCTACTGTGATTTACATAAAAATATGGTTATTGGATGTTTCTGTATTCCCTACAGCTCAGAAGGATCATGCATTGTTATTCCCCCCTCTACCACTTGTTCCTATCTCCACCATGCATCAAGATTTGGATTTCACTTTTCCTCTAAAATTAAAACACCACTTTGAAACTATTGAATCAGGAGCCCATCTACAGTGGTTGTATATTTTTCCAAACAAATATGGACCAGAGTTTGTTTATATACTTTGTGGGACCTCTTCGGGCAATAGAAAGTTTAATTGCTTAAATGTCAAACCAGTATTAGAAAATTTCTGGCAGGATAGAGCACAGAGTAATTTATTTCACCAATAGTTCACATCAATTGTTTTCTTCCATGTATATGATAAAGGAACATATTGGCTTTTTAAACATATGCCATTGGGGAGCGGATGTGGCTCAAGCGCTTCCCACAAGGGAGATCTGTTTTGGTCCCCGGTGCCCCCTTAAAATAAAAATAAATAATAAGCAAACAAACGAAAAAACCATCTGAGGGGAGCTGATGTGGCTCAGTCAGTGGTTGAGCACCAGCTTCACACATAGGAGGTCCCAGGTTATTCACTGTTACCTCAAAAAACAAACAAAAACAAAACAAAAACCATTAAACATATTGGAAAGAAAAGTAAAATTTCCCTTTTAAATAGAGAGAGCATGTACCAAATATTCAAATCATAATTTTAGTGACTTTGTAAAAGCTTTGCAAATTTAGGTGCTGGTGGGATCACATATCTGTTTTGTTCATCTCTATGCCCTGAGTACCTAGCATTATGGAAAGTGAAAATATGTCTGTTAAATGACTGATTCCTAGGTTGCATAACTTATATGCTGCACTATTGTTAGTATTGTATATAATTTCTTAGAAAGGGAAGATACTTAAATATAGAGTTTAAGATTGCAAGAAGAATAAATAGTTTTCGGAGCCTTATGAATAATAAACATATCCAATACAAATACAGATATAGCCAACTTTTACCCAAGCCCCCCCCCCAAAAAAAAAGATACATAAAAATTCAGGAGTACCAAACAGACAAATTAGTCGGGGACACATTTTCACAACAAATGTTTTTTTGGCCTTGGAAAATCATTCTTTAAGTAAAATTTCTACAGAAGTTCAAGAATTATTCTACTGGGGAAAAAAAGATTAAATTAAGTATTCACATATGTAAACAGAAAAGATATGAGAGAGTAATAAGGGGAGTAAATGTCTGAATCTCATTCCCAAAGATATTGCATCTATAATCATCAGGTCCAGAAGCCAAAGAGGACAAGAGATGATGTTACATGCAAAAAAGGTGATTGTGTGACTAGGAAAAAATACAAGCTATTATGGTCATCATGTGTCATCTCTGAAAGAAGGTCTAAAACTAGCCTTAAAACACTGAGACCAGGAAAAATATAGTGAAAGAATAAATCTCCAATGAAAGGATACTAAGGAAGTGGAGTAAATTATTACTGGTTCCACAATTTAGCATATGAAACTCAAAGAAAGGCAAAATGTCCAAATCAAAGTTATGCCATTAAGTTTACAGAACTAAAATAGTATGGACATTCTAAATATCTGTCTCTTAAAATGAACTCTGTTGAAGGATCTGTGTTAGTTTTCTATTATGGTGTGATCAATTACCACACATTTAGTGGCTTAAAACAAAGCACATCTATTATCTCACAATTTCTGTATATCAGTTTCCAGATGTGGCTCAGCTGGATCCTCTGCTTGTGTTCTCCCAAGACTGCAATCAAGGTGGCAACTGGGCTACATTCTTATGTGGAGACAATTGGAGATGAATCTTCTTTTTTTTTTTTTTTTTTTT
>PVKH010006073.1:0-21405 GCA_004027955.1 Chaetophractus vellerosus
AGCACACAGAGGAGCTTGGTCGTGAGGAAGGAGGGAATGCTCCAGAAAAGGAGATGAGCCGTTTGCCTGATAGTCTACAGCTGGCCTTGTGAAGAGAAGCAAGCCTGAGCCCATTGAGAAACAAGCCCTGGGAAGGCGGGAACCCAAGAAGCCTGAACTCTTAACAGACGTTGGCAGCCATCTTGCTCCAACTCGTGGGAACAGACTTTGGTGAGGGAAGTAACTTATGCTTTATGGCCTGGTAACTGTAAGCTTCTACTCCAAATAAATACCTTTTTATAAATGCCAACAGATTTCTGGTGATTTGCATCAGCACCCCTTTGGATGACTAATACATATACTTACTTATAACTTACATATTACTCTGTGATGCCCTGCGTGTTTAAATATTTCATTGAAAAAAAGAAAGCATCTAGTGCCTTGTTGGTGAGAACATAAAATATTGCAGCCACTGTAAATGCGGCAGTTCCTCAAAAAGATAAATATATAATTACGATATGAACCGACACTTCCATTTCTAGGTATATATACAAGGAAAGTGAAAACAGGGTCTCAAATAAATACCTGTACACCAATGTTTATAGCAGCATTATTCACAGTAACCAAAAGATGGAAACAACTCAAGTGTCCATCAACAGATGAATGGCTAAACAAAATGTGGTAAAAACATACAATAGAATGTTATTTGGCCGAAAGAAAGAATAAGTTATGAGACATGCTGCAACATGGGGGAACCTCAAAAACATAATGCTCAGTGAAATAAGCAAGACAGATAAGGACAAATATTGTATGTCACTTGTAAGAGTTGAAAAGCAATAGCAAATTCACAGATAAAAAGTAGATTAGAGGTTCCAGGGGTAGAGAGACAGGGAGAGAGAATGTTTGTTAAAAAAAAAAAAAAGAGTTCAGCAAAAAGGGTTTTTCTTTTATAGAATGGAAAGAACCGGGTGTAGGGAAGTATTATGAAAAAAAAAAAAAAAGAGAGAGAGAGAGAGAAAAGAGTAGAGGCTTAAGGTATGGTAGGTCAACATAGTATCTGTATCACAGTTTTAGAGGCCCTAAGTCAGGAAGCAGGAGGCTGACACCCATGTGTACCCTATAGTAGCAATGTTTATTAACTAAAACTTTAATAAAAAGAGAAAAACTTTCTGAAATAAATAAATGTTGGAAATGGAAATACAGTTAAAACACCTTTCATTTTCTAAGTCTTTTTTCTATGCTATGGAGATTAACTCTGATGAAGACACACAACATCTTAAAACAAAACAACTAGATCAGAAAAATTCTAAGACCAGAGAAGCAGTTTGAAAAACAAAAAAACCTGGAAAGCCAATATGCATATTTTGTGGCTCAGGATTTAGAGAATTTACCATAATCTGTTTTTTTCTTTAGTAATCCTATTTTAAAATCTGCTAAAATATGTATGACACATTTTTGTTGTGTCCACTAAATATGATATTATATATCACATAGTAAAAGAAATGTCAAAATTATTAAAGGAACTTACATCAATTAGAAAGAACCATTACTTAGTGTTGCCTCAGAAAATGTCTAAAAGTTTTGGTATTTTGCCCCACCCCACTCCTACATGCAATTAATACAATTATTGGATAGTAAATTCATAATTTATTTCACATAAATTGAAGATTTATATATTAAACTTGAATTTGCTAAAATTGGGTGAGAATTGGTGGTACATCAGTTTAAAAGAGCATAGGGATATATAAACCGATTAATAGTGCTTTGGAGAAATTTGTTTATAATCCTGCAATTCACTCCTTAGTCTACAATTAATTCTTTTTGTGTGTGTGTGATTTGAATTTTCTTACATTATCAAGTTCTCATATCCCTAAAAACACTTTAATAACAGCCATGTTGAAGTCATACAGACACTTTGCTAAGTGAAAGTTCAAAATACAACTGTAGAGCTCAGATATTAAAAACATAAAATCTAAACAGAAATTTTTGTAACCATATGCACACTTTGTGTGTTATTGAGGTGAAATAATAGACTAGTGTGTTTTTTCTTTAAAAAAATTCTTAAATTGTCTCTGCATATAACAGAACATAAATATCATTGCATATATGCTTTAGATAAAATTAAATCATTTTTAGAGACATATGGTGCCCAAAAATTAACTCCCCAAAGCACATAATTTAACTGGATTTTGTAATTTAAGAACCCTGGAAAGAAAGAAAGCATCTCAAGGAAATGAGAAGTGTCCTTATAATGAATTTCTGCTTATAAGAATCAGACATAACAACAGTCTTTTTAATTAAAATCCGAATACCATATGTATAGTTATCTGCAAATGAACTATAAATTGTTTTGCTGGAAAACAAAGACCAGTCAATATTGAAAATACAGAAGCCCCTTAAAATACAAAGTTAACACTAACTGGCAGGGCAGGCAGTCCATGGGTGGCACTCAGATATCTTTTCCTATCAATAATTATTTGAACATCACTGGACTAAGGGAAACATACAACTGCTAAAGATTTGACCATATGAAATAATTTTTTTACAATGCCTCATTTATACTTTTTTGGGGGGAGGAAAACGTCTTTATAAAAAACTGAACGGTAGTTTAAAAGAAGTCAGAATTTTTCTGTACACAATGCAAAATATCCATAAGATACAAAATTTAAAGTGGAATGTAATAGAATTAATACAGCAAGCATCATCAATACACCATGTAGGCCAAATATGAGATGTGGGAAGATTCAAACTCATTGATGTAAAATTCTCCTTCTAGTACCAGGGGATGGGAATTGGGAGTGGATAGGTGGTGGTAATAATGAATGACAATTGTTAGAGGCTACAGTATTTCTGAAGTCAGTACCTGTGTATACATGGATTAACTCATCAAAGGTATCTGAGAATTTGAAAGTTGGTCTGACATGACTGCCAGTGAGCCATTAGAAATCTCATAGGTGAGAAGCCCGCAATGATATGAAGAATATTTACTTTGGGAGAAAATAAAATATTTCAGACAATCTGGTTCTGTCTCCTATCTTTAAAAATAGTCAAACAAATATTCCAACTGGAGAAGCAGCTCTTAAAATTATGCATATTTGAGAAAAGAGAGAAAAACATGCTGCATTCTGCAGATTTGCATTTGTACCTTTGGTAATCCAATTAAAATCACATTTAAAGCTTTGACAAAATATGATAAAGGCCAACTGGAAAAAGATAATCGTATTTTCTAATAGGAATATATTTTAGATAGATGACAGCTAGATAAATAAAAGAAGCACACATTTATTAATTTGTACTCAAATCTTAAAATATTGATTATAATGTCTGACTTGCTTGTTATAAGGTTTCACACACTGAAAGCATACTCAATTTCTGACAGATAAATAAAATTGATAAGCGAAGGTATGTGCATACAATTTTAATTCAACAGAATGATGTGACGTGCAGTACACAGGCAAACAGCATTTAAGTCTTATCCGTTCTGCTTATTGTAATAACCCAAACAATGGCAATTACAACCTACTTCTCAGATTTTTGGCACTGCAGGAATGACAGATATACAAAATCCAGTTAATACTGATCTTTTTATAGTACTCAGTTACCAAGCTACACATGTACATTATACAAATCTTAGGAGAAATGAGATATTTCTTGATTATCAAGTCTGTTCCACAGACTGGTGTTAAAGATCACATATCTCATATCTGGAAATCTCTTTTGTTAACCATGTAGGCATACTTAAAAAATAAATAAAACTCACATACCTGCCCAAGTCCGGAACTGGTCTTTAAGGAAATTATTAAAGAACCATTTTATTACTCTAATTATGTATCTCTAATTATACATAAAAACACACAATTCAAAATTCTGTATTTGGACCTCTGCTAAGATATGAAAACTAATGGTATAGAGAAAGAAAGCTGATTCATAACAGACACTACTAATTCTTATAATGATTAAAGATCAAGCCTAGCCTTTTGTATGAATATGCAAATGTTGATCCTCTGTATATTAATAATTATAATATATACCATGATTTATGTAACAGATAAAACTATATAATCAAAGGTTTTTAGATATCCTATTAGTAGTATCAATCTGCAAATCTCACAGATTTCTATGTTTCACAGATATCTGGTTGGTTCTGGAATGAAAGTACTGCATTCTGATGAATACTTGATAAAAACATAAGGATAGCAGTTTATTTGCTTAAATTACTAAACACGCAAATTCTATAAACAGTTCAAAAAGAAATAACTGAATGAAAGCATATTCCTGCTTCTAAACTTATTGTTCTCTGTGATTTTATAAAAGATGTTAAGTGGAGAATAAAACAATAAACATTTCTACAAGTTAAACTTATTCTCAGTAGAAAAATCTAACATTGTTCAAATGAGCAGTTGTTAAAATACACTTGAAAATGGAATAATTTGGAGGCTAAAAAAAATGGATGTTATGTTATCACTTGTGTCTTACAGATGAACCTATGCTTAAGGTATCCACCTCCTTGCCTGTCATTTGCCCAAGAGTAATTAAGTTCTTTGATTTAAAATGTGGTCAAGTGAGTGCCCTAAGCTGGCTCATACTGGTGTTCATTTATGAGCTGTGGCTGAACAATTTTCTTTGATGATTATCCACAGTATATCTTTCCAGTCTTTTTAGACCCACTGTTTCAATGCAAAGGAATCAAGGGGGTACTTAGAAAATCACATTTACCTTAAATTAATTCACAATAAAAACAGTCTATCAAAAATGATTAATTATAGAGCTCACTGGTTTATTTCAAAGTTGCAAGAAGAAATAAAGCATATTCCTTCTTCAAAGGCATCAATAGTTTAATTATAAATATCCCCAACATTTTACTTCTTTTACACACAAACATTTCATTTCATTTGCATACAAATAAACAGAAATGTTTCTGAAGTTATTTTAAACTATTTGTGAAAATACAACTTCAGGTGAAAAAAAATATGTGGGCATACGCATGTAATTGGGTAGAGCCTGGGGGCAGAAATAAACTGATCCACAGCTATAAGAAATCAGGGGTCAGAGAAGTATGAACTCCATGTGAAAGTCTTAAGACCTTATTCTTGCCTTAGTTTCTTGATACTGATCTAGACTGCTCTGGGGCTAGAAGGACTGCAAAAATATGAAGAAAATCTGCAAAACGGTGCAAACTGTCATAGATGCCAAACATTTACTAACCCACTTGTTGGCTTGAACCAGACTATATAATTGACACTCTTTCTTATCTAACCAACAGGAACTCAAGGACAAAGTCCAATGTTGAATCATGCACTGGGTCCAAGAACCCTCTCAGTCTACTTGCTTTTCTTCCTATAGTCCAGTGATTCAGAATGAGATATCACCATTCACTCAGTTGCCAAAGCCAAAAACTTTGGAGCCATGATTACTTCCCTTATTTCATTACTCATCATCTATTCATTCACTAGGTTCCATCAATTCTGGCTGCCACATATTCTTCCATTTAATCCTTCATTCCCTCTTAACAATTGACCCTTTCACAATTAGAAAAGTGACCGTTTTGGCTTCATTCAGTCATTGACCCAGTTCTCTACTGTGAAGGGCTTTTATTTTATTTTATTTTATTTATTTATCTAATTAATCAATTGATTCTGTTTTCCTAAAAGGAAAGTCTCTCAATAACTTCTGTTTAAAAGTCCCAATTTCAGTGAGTAGTTTTTGGGTAAGTTATTATAAACTAGGAGGTAAATACTTGCATCCAAAAATTGTCACTAATAGCACTAAGTTAAACCAAATCAATGTAGTGAATGTGGCAATGGTATCTTCACAGAGAGCAGGATCTTCCCATAGGGTTGGGCTTGAATAATCAGAAAAGACTGAGGAAGAAGAATTTGGAGCACAAAATTAGGCTGGGTGAAGACAGAGACATCATCAAAAAGGGACAAGGATGGCAAGAAGTAGCATGAGGTGATGGGCAGCAAAAGTGAGAGTGACAGCTGAAGTGAGAGGTAGAAATAAATGCACAGTAGAAAGCTCACCAAACTTCAAGATGTAACTTAACATCTGTTCTGGAAGATGTGCTTTTGTCAATTTATACTTGATTTTGTGTCTATAAAATACCAGTTTATAGTCAAGGAACACATAAACTTAAATCCTATTCTAACCCAGTTGGATGAACAGCACAGCAAATTTTTGTAATGCAAATCACATAAATATCCTCTTATTGTATGGACAACTGGAAAAAAAATGGGTATGTCATATAGTTGTGCAAAATTGTTTTCTTTCTAAAATAGAAATATAAAAGTGACAATCAAAAGTAATTTTCTCTGATCATGGGAGTGGTAGGTTTTAGACTTACAGAAATTAACTGTTAACAATTTGTGTTCCCCAAATAATAATTGCCATTATATTATTGATATAAAAACCAAATTCTAATCTCCATTTCTTTTATATTCTTTCCAAAAATAAAAAATAAACTGCATAAGCTCAATCCTCTTAACATTTTTGAAGTGCAATAAAATCATATGTGAATTTGAGACCATGACTATAAAAAAATTCATGTTTTATTTTACCTCTGAGTTCCATTGTAAAGGATGGATAATTACTTATGCCCTTTAAGTGAAGATTTTGGAGACATAAAAATACTGGTTAAAATAGAATTTATCCATTAGCTTTTCACAAGGCAACACAAATCCAAAATTGAAAATTTGCTCCTGAAAGTCATCTACTGTTGTGACTTCTATTTAGGCTTAGTGGGAAGAACTTAACACTGGCATGATTAAATCTGGGAAACTGTGTTCCGGGCATTGCAATGTTAACATAAGCTATTCATTCTTAATATTGAAAGTTATTTTCCTTCTTAGAATTGTCTCTAAAACAGTTATAGCCATAGTATTCTAGAAAGAGTTTTATTTTGTCCAATTAATTTCTCCCATACATCTTGAGGATATATATGAAAAAGACATTCTTAAGGGTGCTTTGATTTTAAAACTAAATTCTTCATACAAATATTTTTACTGCATTAATGGATTTAAAGCACATTAAGGACATTTCCACGGGAAGGAACGGAAACCAGGAGTGAATCCCAGCAGCAAACACTCAACCGAGGCCTGAGTTCAGGTGGACTATCTCTGAACTCAGACTCAACTTAGAAGGGAACTAAAGCTTCCTAAAACAATTTGTGGTTTGTCCCCTGTCTCCCAGGGAAAATGAGTGTCAATTCTTTTGGAGGAAACAGTTTTAAATTGGGGCATACGTCTTATACAGATGAAGATCTATGAGCTTCTAGTCAAAGATCACTAAATACATGCAGTTGAAACATTAAGAGTCAGAGAAATAAACAAATGAAAAGGAAAAGCTATTAGGTAGGGCCCTCAAAAACTTCAGATTTCACATGCAGAAAATTCGCTAACTATGTGTAAAATGTTTAAGAGACTAAAAGGTGAAGTTACATGTTGTGAGAGAGTGGAATAATACATCTAAATTTCTGGGAAAAATAAACGGCAGTATATATTTATAGGCCCAGAAAGAATGTTTCCGAACAAGGGTAACAAAGAGACATTTTTAAATAAATTGAAACTACGAGTTTATCTCTTACATATCTACAAGTAAGGGTGTGATTCAGGGAGAAGGCAAATGATCTCGGAAAGAAAAAAATCTAAGCTTTGAGAAGGAATGGTGAACAACAGCAACAGAAAATGTAAACATGTAGATAAAGCTAAATAAATACTGTTTGTATAAATTAATAACAACATAAGCAATGATAATAAAAATCACAATACCTAATTTGAAAGTATAAAAGAAAGGAAGAAACTAAAATGCTTTATAACACTAAATCATGCATCACACACAAAGTTACGTCCTGAGAATCATCATCCGAATTAAAACGCTTGACACTCCTTGAATTGCACGGTATTTAAATATATTGACAAGATACCAAGTATATTTTGTTAAGTTAAATATGTATGCTAAAATTTCAAGTACAAAAATAAAAATAAGATTTCAAATAAGATGATTAAAATAAAGTGTATGACCTCCAAACTAAAGGAAGGGGGAAATGGAATAAGAAAAAACCAAAGTAAAGAATGTTAGTTAAAGCAGGCAAATAGGGAGAAGAGAAAAGCATAGGAAAAAAACAAACAATAAGAAAGCAAAAAGGTAGATGATAAAAATAGGTACAAATAAATAATTGGTTATAAAAAATACATACGGATTTTAACTCATCAGTTAAGACAGAAGATTGGATCTTTAAAAATATGCTTACATATAATTTACAAGAAAAACACTAAAATCTAAAGATACAAAAGGTTGAACAAAATAATAAAAAATAATATACTACATAGGTACTATCCCAATTAAATCTTGAGTATATTAGTATTGGCAAAAGGGACTTTAAGACAAATAGCAATTTTAGATATAGGGATTATCAATATATTTCCAGAAACATATATCAATTAAAATTTGTATAGAGCTAATAAAATAAAATTAGTGCACTAAGAAGAGAAATCAAGAAACGTATTAAATTGAAAGATTTCAATATAACTGCCAATTTTAGTGGATCAATTAAAAATATTGAATATTGGCAAATTTGGTATAACGCAATTAACCAGAATGATGAAGAAAATATGTAGGTATGTGTGTTTGTGTGTACACATATACATATACTCATATTTATATATACATACACACATATATACACATCATACACAAATATGGACCAAATAATAAATTACTTTTTTTTTTAAAGATTTATTTATTCCCCCCTTACTTGCACTCGTTGTCTGTTCTCTGTGTCCATTCGCTGTGTGTTCTTCTGTGTCTGCTTGTCTTCTCTTCTTGTCTTCTCTCTAGGAGACACCAGGAACCAAGCCTGGGACCTTCCGACTGGGGGAGAGAGGCACTCAATTGCTTGAGCCACCTCAGCTCCCTGGTTTGTTGTGTCTTTCATTGTCTTCTTCCTCTGTGTCTCTTTTTTGTTGTGTTATCTTGTTGCATCAGCTCTCCATGCGGACCACCTCTCTGCGCAGGCCAGCTTTCCACGTGGTCCCGCTTAACTTCACCAGGAGGTCTCGGAAATTGAACCTGGGACATCCCAAATGGTAGACGGAAGCCCAAGTGCTTGAGCCACATCCACTTCCCTATAAATTACTTTTTAAGCATATATAAAACATTAAAACTTGACCATGTATAAACTTTTATGAGATCATAAAGTAAGTCTTCTCATATTTCAAAGAATCAACATGGCATAGATCATGTTTCTGAGAACAAAAGGATTAAATTATGTCAAAAAATAAAACAAACAAAACAAAAATCTCCACATGCATTTAGAAATTTACAATCCACGGAACCAAAATAAATCCTAATGAATTTTTAAATACCTAATAATGAATGACAAATAAATTTCAAAATGGGTAGAATGCAATCAGGTGATACTCTGAGGGACATAAATAGCAGTCTATGCTTATATTAGAAGAGAGAAAAGGTTGAAATTAGTGAGCTTAGCATCTAAATAAAAAGTTAGCTGAAGAAGAATAGGATGGATTGAAAAAAATATGGGGAAATAATTTAATGAAATGGGAAATCAAATATATGGAAGAGAGAATTTACAAAGGCAGATTTGCTTCTTAGAAAGACCAATAAGCTACAGAAACTTCTACCAGTTTTAGTCCAATAAAAATATGAAAGCAAAAATGAATAAAATGTGAATTGAAAAAAGAAACAAATTGGTAAACCCAGCAGAAATTAAAAGCATTATGATAATGCTATATATAATCATGCAATAAAGTTGAAATGAGATGAAATGGATGAAATTCTAATACACAGAATTAAATACTACAGAAGAATACTTACTGAAGATAAAATAGAAAGCCAGGATACTTCTATAATTTTTAAAGAAATTCTATCAATACTTATGAATTACCCCATACAGAAAACACGCAGCTCTGAAGGTTTTATAGGAGAGTTTTTCCAAATTTTAAAGGCACAGTTTTTATTCCAATCTTATGCAAACTCAGAAAATATGGAAAAAAAGGATATTCTCCAACTCATTCTCAAGGTCAGCAAAACACAGAAATTCAGATAAAGGCAGTAAAAGTTAGGAAAATTAGAATTCAATTCTATTTATAGACCTGTGTCAAAAATCTTAAATAAATATTACATAATATTTTATAATATATAAAAATATATGATAAATATAAAATATTTGTGAAATGAATATGGTAATATATAAAACATAAGTAATCATAACCATGTTGGATTATTCCTAGGAATGCAAGGAAAATCTACACGTGCATTTCACCCACCACATTAAAATCCACACATATATTGAATCTGGAGACACTATATGATCATCTCATTGGATAGAGATAAGGCACTTGGAAAAATTCAAGACCTATTTGTGACAAAAACACCAAAAAATTATCTTTTTCTATACATAGGACTTGACCAAGTTTTTCTGAAAAGGGCTAGACAGTAGATATTTAATATTTGTGGGACAAACTTTTGGAGGAACTTAGAAAAGAAAAAAATGCTGATTACAAAATTAAATTTGAAGAGCAAATAGCAAAAATTAGCCAAGACACTCTAGGAGGAGAACAAGTTGGGAACACTTGCCCTGTAATGTATCAAGATTTGTTACAAAGCTAGTAATTAAACAAGTATGTTTCAGCATAGTAATAGACATATTAATCAACAGAACAAAATAGAGAGCCCCGAAATCCACACACATTTTGAATCTGGTTATAACAGAGTTGGCATTGCAGATCAGCTGGGTATGGATAAATTAATAAATGGAAAAATTAATTCTGAATGTGGAGAAAAATTAGGATACAATCCTCATATTATATATAAAAATCAAAATCAATTCCAGATGTATTAAAGATAAATGTGAAAGCAAATTTAAAGATACTTAGAAGAAATCATAATAAAAATCTTTACGTACAAAGAGGTAAAGGTTTATGAATTTTACTTCATCAGAATCTTGTTCACCAAAAGGACCATATAAAAGAAAAGGATGAGCTACAATTGGGAGAAGATATTTGCCACCTTTAAAACAAACAAAATATTAGTATCTAGGATATGTATGAGCCATAGTAACATAATAAATCAAAAGAAAAATAAAAGTCATGCCACCTCACTGTGAAATGGCCAAGATATTTCTTCACAAGAGAAAACCCAAGTAGCTTGTTCCTAAATAGGAAAATGCACGTTAATAACACAATGAGATACTCTTTTATACTCATTAGATTATGGGTAATCATCTGCTTTAAATAATGATAATAATAATAATCGCCATCATCATCACATTCTCATCACCACGCTCATTTGGTGAGCATTTGCTATGTGCCAAGCCCTCTGCAAAACTTGACTCTCAATACCTTCGTCATTAGCCTCATTTTAAAGGCTAGAAAAAGGATTCTTAGTGAGATTAAATAGCTTGCTATGCATTAATAAAGCCTGCATTCAAATCCATGCCTGTCTGTCTTCATATCCCATACTTTTAAACATGAAGCTTGATAAATATTGGTTGAATGAATTAAATAGTTAATTTAAATTTGCAGGCATCACATGGACAGTGATGAACAAAAGAGGCCTGGACAATAATACCTAATGGAGTTTACAATCTAAGGGAACAATGGGATTTTACAAGTAAGGAAATTAGTATATAATTTCAAACTGTGATTTATGACATGAAAGAAAACAACATGGTGCCAAAATATGCGAGAGAACTGGGATGGTGACAAGTGTGGAGGAGGTGGCTTCATGTGAACTAGAGACTTTTTTTCAAAATTGTTAATGAGCACATTTTAACTTTGGTACTCTTTATTTTCTTTTTAAAATGTTGTCTGACCTCTTTCAAGTCTCCCCACTACCCTTGTCCTGTCTCCTTGAGTCTTCTGCTGTCCCCTGACTGCTTCCCAGTTTGGTTCTTCAAAGCCTCTGTACAAAACTTGTCCTAGGTTTGGCACCCTCTCCCCTGCATCTTCACCTCCAGTCACATTTTTACATGAACTAGGTAGTCCACTCAACCGATTTCTATTTCCTATATCAATGCTTCTAAAGCATTTGGGTTAATTCCCTAGGCATTTGAAAAAGACCCCTGCATATTGCCTGACCCAAGGAAGAAAATCTAATGATGGAAATTTTAGATACTATATTGTGTTTGTGTAAAATAATTTAGAGATATTGTAAACTTCTAGGCTTTCTCAAACTATATCTCAAAAGTGGCTACATATATTGGTTATTCAAAATGTAGACAATTATAGACCTTGGAATAAATGAATGTGTAATACTTGAACAAATTTTATTACATTTTCTGTCATGTTAATATAAGTACTATAACAACTTGTCAAAACAAATGATTGTTTTTTTTTTCCTTTCACTTTTAGTAAATGAGCTTTGTGGAGATCGAGTTATTGCTTTGTTCTTTTGACAGCTTGTTTTGCTCATTACATGATATGTAGGATTATCAAAGTCATGAGATTTCACTGTTTCTGAAATACATTATTAAATTGGATAAGCTTTCTGAAATTTTCTAAATACAAATTTCAATTCAAAATTAGAATTAAGGGGCCGGCTCGATAGCCCAGTTGATAGGGTGCCGGCATAACACATGGGAGGCCCCAGGTTCGATTCCCGGGGACCTCTCCTAGCGGGCAGACCACCTTGAGAATGGCAAGCCACCATGGGCGGGCCGGAGCCGCCATGGGCAGGGCAAGAAACTGCCACGGACATGGCAAGAGCCGCCACGGGCAGGGCAGGTCGCCCGGGGACGGAGCGCAGCCAGCCACCCGCGAACTGAAAAGCTGGCCATGAACGGACGCAGAGACCGCCCACAAGCGGGGAAAGCCGCGCCTGCGCAGTGACCACTCTCGGCGCGTCGCCGCAGCTGGGGGAAGGGGAGATATGTAATAAAATAAATAAATCTTTAAAAAAAAAAAGCAAAATTAGAATTAAGAGGTTAAATTTAAAACATGGGAGCTGGCATACAAAACTGTTCATGATCCTTCCTGAATTATGTTTAATGGGGGTTCAAAGGTACTTTTGGAGTAAGCAAGAAAAAATGACACAAGGTGATAGCTAAGACAGTTTTTAAGGCTAGGAGAAAGTGAAGAGAGAAAAGATCTATAGACATTGTGAAAAAATGAGGTGAATTATATGAGGAGCAAGAACTATAAAAATGAGAAGGCCAAGATATTACTTTTCAAAAAGATGTGAAGAAGAAAATATTGAGAATGGTGACCTTTGAATTGGATGTTCTGCCATGCATATAAGAGTACCAGCTTATATCAGGTACCTGTAGTTGGTTCTATGTCTGCTTTCTCTGCTCGACCCGTAGCTCTTTGAGGGCAGGGACCACATGATATTTATTTTTGTGTTATCTGCACCTCATTTAGGGCCAGGTACATGGAAAGTCTCCAACAAATATTATTTGAATGAATGAATTAATAAATATAAGGCCTTTAATGAGTGTCAAGAAAGCTAGGTTATGTTCACTTCAATTACAACAAACTGTACATTGTAAAATTTTATTAGCTATTATGCCTGTTGAACCAACACCACAGGTTAACTTTGAACAACACAGTCCGTACTGCAACAGAGATCACTACTCTATGGAGGAGGCTTTCCTGAGGCTTATCTCTGCCCCAGGCAGAAAGAAAATGCTTCCTCCTCTAGGCTCTCAAGGAGCCCTAAGAATCTCTCTAATAAAGCACATACCTCATTGAATTTTAAATCTTTTTTTAACATTGAAGTTTTGCCAGTAGATTCTGAGCATAGTGCCTTGTACCATTACTAGAAAGTAAAAGACTTTTTTCCCTGACTCTAAGATCATACAATAAAGAAATTATTAGGAAATTAAACAAGACATTTGTTAGGGACATCACAGATATCTGTTAAGCAACCATCACCCATACCTCACCTACACCCATCTCCTTCCCTGGCGGAAAACACAAACACGCTAACTGGCCATCCTCCTGCCTTCTGCTACCCCTTCTTCCTTTTCTATTGTGTACCATTCTACAACCTGGAGGAGATGTTCCATCTAATGAAAAGGCCTGGCCAGTAACAACCTGCTTATCAGAACAGGAATTCTGTGTGTCAGGGCTCCCTCCCCCTGAGGTGGATAAAAACCACAAGTTCAGACTTGTTTCTTATTTGGCACAAAGTTGGGTATGTGGAGCTGCCATCTATTGACCCTGACCCGGAGCAGGTTTCAGCCACCCTGGGAAATCTGCCATGATGGGACTTCTTCCCCTGTTCTTTTGGACTCTGTGCTATGGAAGTAATGGGGAGATTTACTCTTTGGAACTCTTTATTCTGTACAATAAAGGGATCGTTTGCTGAAAGTTTCTCTTGTGCCCTGAACCTGTGTTTCCACAATGCAACACTCTAGAAACTTGCTCCACACAGGTGGCCTCTGGAAACTGGAAAACACAAGGAAATAGATTCTCCCTTGAAGCCTCTAGAAGGAACACAGTCTTACCAACACCTTGATTTTGTGTCCCCCACCCCCCGAGATGGCTCCCTCGTCTGTTTGCTTGTTGTTTTTTGCTCATTGTTTTTCGTTCATTTTCTGCTCGTTGTCTGTTTTTTTTTCTTTAGGAGGCACCGGAAACCGAACCTGAGACCTCCCATGTGGGAGGTGGGCACTCAACTGCTTGAGCCACATCCACTCCCTGCTCATTTTGTTTTTGCTTCTTGTCTGCTCATCTCATTGTTTGCTTCTTGTCTTGTTTGTTGTTTTTGCTTGTTGCCTGCTCGTGGTCTGCTTCCTGTTTTTTACTGCTTCTTTCTTTTCCCCCCGATGTCTGCTCATTGTTTGTCTTCTTTAGGAGGCACAGGGAAGCAAACCCAGGACCTCCCATGTGGGAGGCATGCACTCAACTGTTTGAACCACATCTGCTCCCCAACACCTTGAGTTTTGATTTTTGAGCTCCAGAATTGTAAGAGAATATATCTGCATTGTTTTAAGCCACTCAGCTTGTGGTAATTTGTTACAGCCAAAATTGGAAACTAATACAGAAGTATACATCCACTATTCTGGTAGTAGGAAGTGTGTGAAGTTTAAATTAAGCACTGCCAAAAGGGATGGAGTAATTTATGAGATGATAAAATTCCCTACCTACTTTCAAGGAGACACAGTCTCCCCTTACCCAATAGTCAGTATTAACTTATCCCTTATTACTTGCAAAAAAAAAACATATTAGAAGGCATGAGACATTCAATTCTGAATGTTTAATAAAGGAGAATCTGCAAAGGCTAGGCATGCACACACAAAAATATGACTAGCAACATAAAGTAGTTTATGTTAGATGTCAAGTGAGTGGTACCGAAAGTGTTGAGGAGTTCAAAACGGACTACCACTCCAGTTGCCATGGTCCAGGAAGACTTCCAGGAAATGAGACTCAATATGACCACTGAAAGAAGGAAAGGAAGTATCTGTGTTGGCAGAACAACCAAAGGTCATTCCAATAAAAGGGAAACAACATGAACCAAGAAAGCTGGCTTATAGAAATTAATAGGCCTGTTTGGGCTTTGGTGAGCACAATGGCCTGAGGAGCAAAAGAAATGGGAAAATGAAAAAAAAAGAAAAATGAAAGAAAGGAAACCAGAAATGATGGGTGATGGATGCTGGTGCAGGGGTTAGAATTTCACTCGATAATTAGAGGCTTTGTTTCTTTGACTGGGGAGTACTATATATTGAACAATGCAGTTTCTGCTCTCTGAAATCTGCTTAATTTAGTCCAGTTTCTGTTGGTTCTTGGTAGTTTCATGCACCCTGTTACCCAGAGTGACTCACGGTAATCTCAGAGTTAATCATAAATCTTCCCTCACTCATCTCCGGCCAGTTGGTTATTAAATATCTTCATTCCTAACTCCTAACCTGTTTGGATGCCATTCTTCTTCTCTAAATCTACTGTCACTGTTTTATTTAAGTTCCTCAACTTATCTCTCTAAACTGTTTCATAAGACAGAAAGGTGGGGGGCCGGCTCAATAGCCCAGTGGATAGGGCGCCGGCATACCACATGGGAGGCCCCGGGTTCGGTTCCCGGGGACCTCTCCTAGCGGGCAGACCGCCTTGAGAATGGCAAGCCGCCATGGGTCCGCCAGAGCCGCCGTGGGCAGGGCAAAAAACTTCCACGGGCAGGGCAAAAGCCGCCACGGGCAGGGTAGGTAGCCTGCGAATGGAGCGCAGCCAGCCACCCGCGAACTGAAGCTGGCCATGAATGGAAGCAGAAGCCACCCACAAGCGGGGAAAGCCGCGCCTGCGCAGTGACCAGTCTCGGCGCGTCGCCGCAGCGGGGGGGGAAGGGGAGATATGTAATAAAATAAATAAATCTTTAAAAAAAAAAAAAGACAGAAAGGTGGTTAAAGACTTAGATAGAAAGACACCGAAACGCAGAGTCAAAAATAAAAAAAAAATCAAAGAATAAGGAATTCATCCAGCATATTTCTCATCACCTGGAAAAATGTTTTTAATCTTTTCTGAGTTCCTTCTTGGGGCAAGCAGTATATAATTTGGATTTACATCACCAAACACAAATTCCACTTTGCCTTTGAGGTGACGATGTCTTGTTTCTAGTAATAACTGAATCTGTAATTTTACATAATGAAATTCAAATACATGGTAGCTCAATTATATAAAAACGAACAGAAAAGTTTCTAAGATTAAAATTAATCCGGTATAATCACTAAATTCATTGCTCTGGCCAATAGAACTTATATATTAGCAAGGTAGGTAAATAGGTTTCAACTGAAGTGCCAATTTTAATCAATTGATTAAGGACACCTGAACACTGTATTTAGAAGGTTGTGAAGGCTTAGCATGTTCAAATCAAGAAAAAGTTCAATGATGATTATCCATGCTTGCGATGAGTGTGAAAGGATTAACAATAATAGCAGTAAGAATAATAATAATGGGGAAACGGATATGGTTCAAGTGATTGGGCTCCTGTCTACCATATAAGAGGTCCAGGGTTTGATTCCCAGGGCCTCCTGGTGAAAGGCAAGCTGGCCTGTGCGGTGAGCTGGCCTGAGCAGAGAGCTGGCCCACACAGGAGAGCTGGCCCGTGCAGTAGTGCTGGTCCATGCAGAGAGCTGGCACAGCAAGATGATGCAACAAAAAGAGACACAGAGGAGAGGCAACAAGACACACAGCAGACCAGGGAACTGAGGTGGCGCAAGAGATTGAGTGCCTCTTTCCCACTCAGGAAGGTCCCAGGAATGGTTCCCAGTGCCGCCTAAAGAGAAGACAAGCAGACACAGAAGAACACACAGAGAGCAGACAACAAGCACAAAACAATGAGAGTGGCGGGAGGTGGGGAGAGAGAAATGAATAAAATAAATCTTAATAAAATAAAATAAAATTGTTTAAAAAAAAGAAGAATGGATGTTAGGTTCTAGTGATTACAAAATTTGCAAGATGGCAAAATCATGGTTTCGTACCACCAATAGGATACCATTTTTTTTTTAATGGCTTACTTGAAAATATTTAGCATTTTGTTAACCATTTTGACGACAGCAGCTAAATTATGCCAGCAATTTCAGGTAACAGTTGGCAATGATTCTGCACTCTCTTTCTTAGGTGCTATGCTGGACTAGCCATTGTGTAAAGGGAATTTTATGGACACAGTTCTTGGTAATAGCATTTCATTAATCTAAACATAGTACTGCATTTCAAATAAATGAGACTGCTTATCAATGGAAGGAGGCACTTATGGCACATAATTAAAACAACTCTGCAAGTAAGAATGAGGGTTTAACAATGTGGTAGAAGTTGTATCTTTTTATGGTTTTCTCCATTTTACAGAAAAGCAATTGTTACTTAAGTGTATGGAGTGATTGTTCAGTCCTGAATGTGATTCCTCAAAGAACAATTTTTAAAAATTTGATTGTATATTAATTTGATACTGTGTTTTTTCTAGTATTTTTGCAAAATGATGCTCTAGGAAAGAAAATGGCAACATGAAAAGTTATTTCACCAATGATTTATATCAGATTTATTAAAGAAAACTATAACAAACACTTAGTGAAGAATGAATGTATATAAAATAAACAGTTGCATGTTGCGGTACTTTTGTAGAACTAACTAAGTTGACTCCATTTCCAAATTAAAAATATTAGTTCAATTAATGAACATTTCTGGCGATATTCCCTCCAAATAATATAAATTGCTGTTTCTTTTCAGGAAAAAAATTAAAAATTGGGAAAATATTTTTAGATTTGTCATATTCTACAAAAGCTAGTACATTAGCTTTTGTTGTAAGCCAATTAAATTATCAAAGCTATAAGATTAATCTCTAATTATACAGGTAACACATCTCCTTGAAAGACTCTTTAGAACAGTATATCAGAGAAAACCCAGAACCTGGAGTCAGGACCCTTGTGTATCACATTGAAGTTATGATATATAAATCTAGAAAACTCAAGAAAATAAAATAAACAAAATTAAAATTAAAAATAGATTTCAGCTATGTTGTCAGATACGTGATAAATGTATAAAACTATCATTGGGCCTCCCTTTACACCAACAGTAGCTTAAGTTAAGCTATAATAGGTAAAGAAAAGTTTTCCTTCATAAGAACAATAGGAAAGATGATGACAACCACAAATAAGAGAAATATAAAATCCCGAGAATAACACCAACCAAAAGGTGACAGAATCTATAGTAATGAAGTTGTACAACATTACTGAAACTCAATCCCAAATTGGAATTTTTTGGGGGGAGAGTGAGAGTAGGGTATTTAGCAGTGACTTTAAAATTTATCTGGAATATTAAAGATGTAAAGGAATAAAAAATGTTTTTGATATTTTTGTTGATAAAAGAAATAATAAAGTGAGAATACTGTTATGTATTACAAGATATAGTAAAGTAAAATAATTCAAATCTGGAACTCACAGAATGATTAACAGGCAAACTAATGTATCTGAATTGTTAACTGTGAAATAAATATAAAAATACTAATATCTTACATTGATTGAGCTAGTAATAATGCTAGCTCAATATATTGATATTGATATTAAAATATTAATATTTTAATCCTTTTAAAATATTTTATAGGAAGAACTTTAAGCACAGTGATATTAAGTAATCTTGATCAAGGTCATTGAGTTAGGAATAGTTGGCGAGATGTCAGTGTAAGTTAAAGCCGAACACCTCAACATTGTTGAGAAAAATGGAAATTTAGAAAATTGTAAATTATTTCTGCTGCTCACATCATACACCAAATATTTTATTTATGGGAAAATGCTCAATATATAATGCTATATGAAAAAATTAAGATATAAAATTGCAAGTATAGCATAACTTCAAACTGATAAAATATGAATTAAAGAGTTAAATACAAACACTTAAACCATAGACACCAGAAGAAAATCCAGGTGTATATTTAATTGATCATGGGATGGGCAATTATATATATATATATATATATATATTTTTTTTTTTTTTTTTCTGAGGTACCGGGTGCTGGAGATTGAACCTGGGATCTCATATGTGGGAAGCCAGCCCTCAACCACTGAGTCACATCAGCTTCCCTGAGTTGGTTTTCTTTGTTTGTTTGTTTTGCTTGTTTTTGTTTTCTCAGGAGGCACAGGGGATCGAACCTGGGACCTTCCATGTGGGAAGTGGACGCTCAACCTCTTGAGCCACATCCACTCCCTAGGGCAATATTTTCTTAAGCATAAATACTAGAATAAAGCACAAAGAAATATATGGATACACTTAACTGCAAACAAAATAGAAAATGTTGTATAACAACAAAAAAATAAAATTTGAACCTATAAACTATGTGAAGCAAGAAAGCAAAAAATGTGTTTTAAAGAGATCATGTAAATCAGTGTATTAGTCAGCCACAGGGGTGCCTTTTGAAATATACCAAAACTTGGTCGGTCTTTATAAAGGGTATTTATTTGGGGTAGAAGCTCACCAGGCCACAAGGCATAAGTTTCTTCCCTCACTAAAGTGCACGTGTTGGAGTAAGACAGCTGCCGACGTCTGCAAGGGCTCAGGCCTTTGGGTTCCTCTCCTGCCGGCGCTGTGTTTCTCTCTGGGTTTAGCTTCTGCTTCCTCCACAAGTTCAGCTGTAGACCATGAGGCTCTCTACGCTTTGTGTCTCTCCACAAGGCCGGCTGTAGACTATCAGGCGAATGGCTCACTCCAACATCAGTACTCCATCTCAAACATCTGCTTCTCCAATCTGCTGCCTTTTGTCTAGCCTTTTACACTTGAGACCACACCCACCGAGGGGTGGGGCTCAAGTCCCACTGACGTGGCAGTTAACGCCCTAATCATAACCTAATCATGCCCAGATTAACAGATCAGTTTACAAGCATGATTCAATATATATATTTTTGGAATTCATAATTACATAAAACTGCCAAACCATTACAATCAGTAAGGAAAAAAAAACAGAAAATGAGCAAAGAACACATTAGAAATGAATTCATATAAATGTTACATAAATCTATAGTATGTCCAATGTTATGTATATCGAAAGAAATATAAAATGGCAATGAAATGGCATAGCTCACCACCCCCATCCCTACCCCTTAATACAATTACAAAGATTTAAAAGCTTAATACAAAACTTCTCTTATATTTGATTTCAAATTTTTGGTCCTGGGAATTCATAAAAAATGTCTTCAATGGATTAAATAACCCTAGTACTATGTATATTCCTTAGGTATGTGGATGGAGGTGTAAGGAGAGGGCAGGGAGAATAGAAAGGGCAGATGTCTTAGGGAGACAAATCTAGTAGCCTCAAATATTTGCAGTTTTGAAAAGAGAACCCAGTGGGAAAAACCAGCCATCTCATTCATTCTTACACTATCCAAAATAAGTATATTTGGGCAAATCCTAAAATTCTAATTTTGCATATCAAAAAGAAAGTGATGGTATGAATCAAATAAATGAGAAATTTACTTTTTTGACCTAAGCAGTTTCTGGAAGGAAAATAAATAAGCTGAAAAATCCCTTATTCTTTTTAAAGTAAAAGATATATTTAAATATTTATAATTACAAGTTGTAAACGCATTATACAACAGGTTTTATTGATAGAAGAAGGAGGAGAAGGGGGAGAGAGAAGGAAGACGAAGAATTATTAATATGTTGCAAAGTACTATGGTATTTCTACTTCATGTTCTAAAATAAAGCTTTGACAAGGAAATAAAGAAAATAAAGTGATGTTCTATTATTATATGACTCCTATTTGTAGTGAAAACTTGGAATAACTAGACTAGGACTGGGCCCGGCTAGATAGCTCAGTGGATAAAGAGCTCGCTGGGAAACCACATGGGAGGCCCTGGGTTCGGTTCCCGGGGACCTCTCCTAGCGGGCAGACCGCCTTGAGAATGGCAAGCTGCCATGGGCGGGCCGGAGCCGCCGTGGGCAGGGCAAAAAGCTGCCACGGACAGGCAAAAGCCGCCACGGGCAGGGCAGG
>PVKH010006074.1:0-21178 GCA_004027955.1 Chaetophractus vellerosus
AGACAGGGGGCAGCATGGGAGCAGGGATGCTTCCCAGTAGAGGATGAACCAGTGAGCCAGCTCACTCTGTGGTGTTAATCTGTGAATCCCATCATCTGGAAAGTTGAGCGGAGGGGACATTGTGGGCTCTGGGGTGGTGGGGAGTGATAGGGTAGATTGAACGAGGGGCTTGGTGGACCATGAAAGTGTTTTCATTGCCTTGCAGTGGTGGACACGGGACAAGGTGAAAGTCATCAAAATTTATAAAAGTACATGTACTAAAATGTGGCAATAGACTTTGATGAAGGAAATAACTTATGCTTTATGGCTTAGTAACTGTAAGATTCTCACAAAAATAAATATCCATTATAAAAGCAAAAGATTTCTGGTGTTTTGTATCAGCACCCATTTGGCTGATTAATACAGTATAACTCATTTTTAAAAATTTTATATAATTGATTTTATTTTTTATTTTGTAAATTTTTAAAGAAGCTTTTGGGCCAGCTGTATTGCCCAGTGGATAGGGTGCCAGTTTACCACATGGGAGGCCCTGGGTTTGGCCCCCAGGGCCTCTCCAGGGGGGGCAGACTGCTTGAGAAGCCAAAAGCCACCGTGGGCAGGGCAGAACTGCTGTAGGCAAGGCAAAAGCTGCCACAGGCAGGGCAAAGCCACCATGGGCAGTGCAAAGCCACCACGGGCAGAGCAGAACTGTCTGCAAGTGGGGCAGGCCACCCACAAGTGGGCAAGGCCACTGCTCACCAGTGAAGCTGACTTGGTGCATCACTGCAGCGGGGGATGTGGGAAACAAAAAGCAGAAAAAAAATAATAAAGAAGCTTTAGGGAACTTAAATATTACATTAAAAACATATTTCAGTATGGTTCAACCCATCCCCTTTGCACACTTTTCCCCATTACCAACATCTTTCATTAGTGTTGTATATTTGTTACAACTGATGAACACATATGAAGCATTGTTAGTAGCCATGGTCCATTATTTGCATTATGGTAAACTCCTCATTTTGAAATCTCAGAGCCATAAAATCTCATTTGAATTTAATATTTCCCCCTTTTGGTCTTCTGGAAAAATAACATTGGAGTAGCTCAGCAGGATTCAACTGTCTCAAAAAAGCAATGAAGGAAGGGCAAAAACCTATCCAAGGGAGCTGCTCTGAGGATCTACAGACCAGGATGGAGCTGCACATCATCCAAGAGGGAGAGGGACAGAAAGATAAAGAGGCAAAATGAAAACAAGAAACTCAGAGAATTTTAAGGATATAGGGTAAGTGGAACTAAATGACAAAGAGGAAATAATACTAAACAAAACAAAATAAAACCCTAGAGTAGAAATAGAAGCTAACAATCTGAAAAATCCCATCAAGTTATCTCGATGCTTAGACACCAGCAAATAATTACAAGGCATACTAAGAAACAGGAAGACTTGGCCCAGGCAAATACACAAACTAAAAACAGGAGAAGTTGCAGAAAGTGGAACAACTAATTAAGGATTACCATACAAATATCTCAAGATAGCATAATTAATTGAAGGAGGTGATGAAGTATATTAAGAGGGCATTGGGAACATACAGAGGAAATCATAAATGTACATAAAAGATACCAGGCCTGATGGTGATGAATGACACAATGCAATAAATAGAAAATATGCTGGAAGCACTTGAGAGCAGATTTTATCAGGCAGAAAATAGAATTAGTGATGCTGAAATAGTACATATGAAATCACATAGAATAGAAAAGATAGGTAAAAAGCTAGAAGAAATGCAGCAGGGACTCAGGGAATTGAATGACAACACAAAACATGGAGACATATGCATTATAGGCATTCCATTAAGAAAAAAAGGGAAAGGGGACAGAAGGAGTGTTTGAGGAAAAAATGGCTGAAAATTTCCCAATTCTTTTGAGGGATATGAATTTGGGAAGTGCACCATATGTCAAAGACTCATACCCCAAGACATATACCTAACAAATTGTCAAACACTCAAGGCAAAGAGACAATACTAGAAGCAGCAACAGAAAAGAGGCACATCACATGCAAGGGAAGCCCAATAAAATTAAACACTGACTCTCATCTGAAAATGTGGAGGCAAGTAGGCAGTGGCATGACATAGTTAATGTGCTAAAAGAAAACAAACAAAAACAACAACAACAAAAATCCTGCCAGCCGAAGAATCTGTATTTAACAATCCTCACATTCAAAATTGAGGGAAAGTTCAAAATATTCAGAGATAAATAGAAATTAAGAGTGTTTGACAACAAGAAACCTGCCCTTCAAGAAATACTAAAGGGAGTTGCGCAGGTTGAAAGGAAATCAAACAGGAGAAAGAAGGGTGGAGGATAGTGTATAAAGGAAGATTATTAGTAAGAATAGCTAAAAAGATAAAAATAGAAATAAAAAGAAAATAAGACATATATAAACCTTAAGAAAAAAATGGCTAATATAAATATGGCCTTGACAATAATAACATTGAATGTTAATTGATTAAAATCTCCATTCAATAGATACAGATTGGCAGAATGGATATGAAAATATAACCCATCTTTATACTGTCTACAAGAAACTCACCTTAGAATCAGAGGTGTAAGGAGGCTGAAAGTGAATGGTTGGAAATGATTATACATGTAAACAACAAACAAAAAAGGGTGGAAGAAGTTATACTAATATCAGACAAAGTAGACTTTAAAAGCAAAATTATGGTAAGACACAGAGAATGACACTGTTTATTAATAGAAAGGGCGATCTATCAAGAAGAAAGAACAATCACAAACATTTATTCAACTGTCCAAGGTGCCCAAAATACATGAGGCAAACATTGGAAAAATTAAAGATAGAAATAGATACTTCTACAATTATAATAGGGGAATTCCATACACCATCATCACCATTAGAAAGAACATCTGGACAGATAGTCAATAAAGAAACAGAGACCTTAAATAATATCTAGACCTAATAGACATATACAGAATATTACACCCAAATACAGCAGGATATACATTTCTTGAGTGCACAGGGATCATTCTCCAGGAGAGACCACATGCTAGGTCAAAGAACAAGACTCAACATACTCAGAAAGATTGAAATTATATAAATTAATTTCTCTGACCACAATGGAATGAATCTGGAAATTAATAAGTGGCAAGAACCAGAAAAGGCACAAAGATATGGAAGTTAAACTACACAAACTTACATAATCAGTGGTTCAAGGAGGAAATTGCAAAAGAAATCAGTAACTAATTTCAAATGAATGAAAATGAGAACTCAACAATCAAAACCTTTTGGATGCTGCAAAAGCAGTGCTGAGAAGGAAATCTATAGCCATAAATGCTTATACTAAAAAAGAAGAAAGAACTAAAATCAAAGACATAACTGCATACCTGGGGGACCTAGAAGAAAAACTAATCCCAAAGCGAACAGAAAGAAGGAAATAACATATTCACAATATAATGATGTTAATTACATCCACAATATTGTGCTTCCTTTACCACCATCTATTACTATAATGTTCCCATTACCCCAAATAGAAACTCTGTATCAATTAAACATTAAATCCTCATAACCACCTCCACTTCTGTCCCTGGTAAACTGCATACTAATTTTTATGAAATTGCATATACTTATTGTTTCATATAAATGAGATCTTACAATATATGTCATTTTGTGTTTGTTTTTTCACTCAACATCATGTCTTCAAGCATCAACCAAGTAGTGACATGAGTGAGAACTCCTTTCTTTCTTTCTAAAACATCAATTTTACTGGTGCATATTAATAAAATATATTATCCATTAACATGTACAATTAATGATATTTGGTATAATCACATAGTTATTCATATCTCACTTCAATCATGATTAGAACATTTTCATTATTCCAATAATAATAATAAACATAAAATACAGACAAATATCTACCCCACAATAGTCACCTCTCAATTTTTCTATGATTCCTCTCTCATACACAGCTGCTCCTCTCTTTCTGTTTCTCTAGTTTATTTGTATTTATATTTTGTACAGATGAAGACAAATGATAATTAGTACTTTTTGTCTAGTTTCTTTCACTTAGTATAATTAATTTTCTTACCCTTAATGGAAGATTATAAATACATTTCTACACTTCAGTCCTTATTTTGCTTTGGTTATATTTTTGCCTGATATTAATATCTTGTAACATTAAAGCACATTTTTTCAGTTTCAAAGAAAACCAGTCTAATATATTCAATATTACCCATACTCATATTTAACATGAGTTTATGCTATGGAGATACAGTCCCATGTTACGTTATTTAGATTTCCTTCTGGTCATATATATGACCTTAGACTCCCCCTTTCAACAATTATCATACCCATATATTAACACTGGTAGTTCCAAATGCTATGATGTGCTGTCACCATTTCTATTCATTTCCAAAGATTTACAAACAACCATTATTGCCAATTCTGCAAAGATTCTCCTTCAACTTTCAACTCTCTACCCTCATTCTATTTTATGGTGACCTATATTCTAATTGTTAATTCCATGAGTTCACATAATACATTTAGTTCATAATAGTGCAATCATATAATATTTGTCCTTTTGTTTCTGGCTTGCTTCATTCAACATAATGTTCTCCAGGCTCATCCATGTTGTCATACGTTTCATGACTTCATTTCTTACAGCAGCATATCCCATCTTATGTAAATACTGCAATTGTTTACTCATTCATTGGTTGATAGGCACTTGTGCTGTTTCCATGTTTTGACAATTTTGGATAACACTACTGAGTATGCAGATGTCTGCTCATGCCACTGCTATCAATACTTCTGGGTATGTACTTATTAGTGGTAATGTTGGTTCACATGGCAAATCTATATTCAACTTCCTCAGGAAAGTCCAAATATTCCTCCACAGTGGCTGTTCCATTCTACATTTGCACCAAAAGTAAAAAAGTGTTCCTATCATTCCACATCCTCTCCAACATTTGGAATTTTCTGCCTGATTATGTGGCCATTCTAATAGGTGTGAAATCTCAATGTAGCTTTGATTTGCATTTCCCTAATTGTGAGTTGTGCTGAGCATGTTTTTATATGTTTTTCAATCATTGGTATTTCTTCTTTGGACAAACATCTATTCAACTCTTATGTGCATTTTTAAATTGTGTCATGTGTCCTTTTGTTGTTGAATTGTAGAGTCTTTTTATATATCATGGCTTTATATCCTAATTGGATATGTGATTTCCAAATATTTTCTCACATTGAGTTGACTTTGTTTTCTTCCATTTGAAAAAGTCATTTGATGCACAAAAGTGTTTAATTTTGAGAACGTTCCATTTATCTATTTTTTCCTTTGATGCTCGTGCTTAGGGTTTCAGGTTCAAGAAACAACCACCTACCACAAGATTTGTTTTTTAAACAAACCAATTTAATTGATGCATATTAATAAAGCATACAACTCATTCAAAATGTACATTTGATGACATTTAGCATGATCACATAGTTGTGCAATCATCCCTTCAATCATTATAAGACCATTTTAATTATTTCAATAATCATCATCATCATAATAATAAAAAACAGAAAAACAAGCAAACAAGAGCACTTTTTAGCTCTCAACCTCTCTAAGATTCCCCTGCTGTACATATCAGCTATTTCTGACTATTCTTGAACATTTATTTATTAAGCAGTTTTATTGGTATATATTCACATAACATATGATCTATCCAAAGTGTAAAATAATGGTTTTTACTATAATCACTATAATCACAATGTTGTGTATTCATTACCATAAAGATATTTAAGAAAAATTTCATTATTCCAAAAAGGAAAACTCCACACCCTTTAGGGGTCCTTCCCCAGCCCTATATTACCACTAATCTAATTTCATCTTTATAAATGGATTTATATTTACATTATATAAATTAAATCATACAATATGTACCATTTTGCCTCTGGTTTATTTCACTTAGCATATGTTCTTTTTTTCTAATATTAACATTTGTAAAATTAACATACATTTTTCAGTTTCAGAGAAAAATCATCTTATATATTTACTTTTACCCATATGCATATTTTACATGAAGTTTTACTATACTTTACAGTTCCATGTTACATTTGTAGCTTCCTTTTAGTAAAATGCATGGCCTTAGATCTTCCTTTAAACCACTGTCATACCCACATAATACTACTGCTACTTACAAACATTATTTTGTACATTCACTTTTTCTATTCAATTCCAAAGATTAAGACACAGCTTTTTTTCCAAATTCTGCACAAGTTTTCCCTCAACTTTACATTCTCTAACCTCATTCTATTTTCCTGGTGACCTATATTTAAGTTAACTCCATGAGATTACCAATATATTTAGCTCATAGTAGCAATCATGTATTATTTGTCCTTTAGTGTCTGGCTTGCTTCACTCAACTTAATATCCTCCAGGTTCATCCATGTTGTCAGATGACTTACAACTTAATTTCTTCTTACAGCTGTATAACATTCCATCATTTGTATAAACCACAGTTTACTTATCCATTCATTGGTTGATGGACACCTAGGTTGTTTCCAAATTTTGGAAATCATGAAAATCATTGCTATGTATAGCGGTGTGCAGATGTCTGTTCATGTCACTGCTCTCAGTTCTTCTGGGTATATACCCAGTAATGGTATTTCTGGGTTATGTAACAAATCTATATTCAACTTCTTTAGGAACTGCCAAAGAGGCCTCCACAGTGGCTGTACCTTTATGCATTCCCATGAAGAGTGAATTAAGTGTTCCTATCTCTCTACATCCTCTCCAACACTTGTAATTGTCTTTTTTTTTTCATTTAAAAGCAAGTGTATATTTCATTGTGGTTATATAACTCATTGTGTATAAACATTCATCCATTGATGGGCACTTAGGTTGCTTCCACATTTTTGCTGTTAAAAATGTTGTTACATTGAACTTTGGTGTATGGATATCACTTCAAATTCCTGCTTTCAGTTCTTTTGGATGAAACCATTTGTTCTTGTGCTTTTTGTTCTTGGGAGATTTTTGATTACTTACTCAAACTCATTCCTTATTCTTGGTTTGTTGTGGTCTTCTATTTCTTCTTGAGTCAGTGCAGGTAGTGTGCATCTAGGAATTTGTCCATTTCATATTGGCTATCTAATTTGTTGTCATACAGTTACTTGTTCATAGTATTATTGTACTGGATTTTGCAGTATACTTTTTCAACAATCTCTGTCCACCTTCAGAGAACAGGATATATTATTTCACAAACAGTGCAGGTAACTTATAGCAGACTATTCGCAATTCTTCCCTCATATCCTTTTTTATTTAAACTTTTTAAAAATGTTTGTAGTATATCACTCATATATGAATATGCATAAACAATAAGTGTAGAGTAATAGCTGTGAACTTAAAAAACAAATGTACATAATATCATACAGGGCTCTCATACCACACCCTACCACCAATACCTTGCATTGTTGTAAAATATTTTTAAGTAATGGTTAAAGAGCATCCTCAAAATATTACTACAAACCGAAGTATTTTCCCCCAACCCACCCCATTATTAATATTTTTATATCATATATACATGAACATACATAAACAATAAGTGTATGGTAAAAGTTTTGAACTTAAAAAGCAAACATTCATAACATTGTTCAGGGGTCTCATACATCAACCCTCCACCAACACCTTGCATTCTCGTGAGATATTTGTTACAAATTATGAAAGAATATTGTCAAAATCTTACCACCAATTATAGTCCTTATCTTACATTTTGTGTTTTTCCCCCAACCAACCTATTATTATTTTTAAATATATTTTTATGGCAGAAGATGTAAACTTACAAAACAATCATGCACGTGTGCAGAATTCCCAGACAACACCCCTTTATCAACATACCAAATCCCGGTGGAATACTTGTTACAGAAATTTGAGATATATCTACCAATTATTACCAGGTCCACAGTGTACATTTGGCACACATTTTCCATACTCCCCCATGATTAATGCAGTACATCTTTGGCATAGATGCACGAATCTTACATTATTGCTTTTAATCACACTCCATAGGTCACTCAGGTGTATTTTTCCCATGCTACTCCACATTCCCACCACCCAGTTATAGTGATGTACATCTACTGTAACTCAGAAAGGACCTTATTACATCTGTACCATCAACCACAATTCTCATCCACCTCTGGGTTACTGTACTATTCAGTCCCTAGATTGTTCTTTAGCTTTCAGTCAATTGGCATTTACATTTCTAGACTACCATTTTCAGCCACATACCCATTTATAAACCAGCTGTTACTATAAGGTGTTACCATCAACACTGTACATTACAACAACAGTTTTACTGTAAATGTAATTAAAACTTCTACATACATTAAAGATCAGTAGTCCATCTCAGTCTGCTTATCTCCTTTAAGAATCCACCACCTACAACTGGGCCTTGAGGATATTCTCCTACATTTTCTTCTAGAAGATTTATAGTTCTTGCTTTTATATTTAAGTATTTCATTCATTTTTATTTCATTTATGTATTGGGTTTGAGATAGGGGTCCTGTTTCCTTCTTTTGCTATGGATATCCAATTTTCTCAGCACCAGTAGTTGAATGGATAGTTCTGCCCAAGCTGGATGGATTTGACAATCTAGTCAAAACTCACTTGACCATAGATGTGAGGGTCTGCTTTTTTAACAATCAATTCAGTTTCATTGGTCTATTTGTCTGTCTTTATGCCAGTACCATGTTGTTTTTGTCACTGTAGCTAGGTAATATGACTTAAAGTCTGGAAATGAGAGTCTTCCAACACATCTATGATTATTTGTCTCAACTCCTTTATATCATCTGGATTCTTATCTTGTTCATTTAACTGGGCCATATCTTCCTATTTCTTGGTGTGGATTGCAATTTTTTGTTGGTGTCTTGGCATCTGGATTACTAGAGTATTTATTCTGTGTGCAGCTTTTCTCTTTAGTTTAGGGTTTCCTGCCCTTTCTCCCATACTGGTTGTGTAAGCAGGAGACAAGGATGTAGTTGGGGGTATAAGCTGTGAAGGCTCAAACTGCTCTCATTACCTGAAGGACCATTGAAGCTTCTCCCAGCTTTCTCTTTTGCCAAGGTTATGGACAGAGTCTAAGCTGTGTGGAATAATCCAACTCATGCAGATCTAGACTATAGTTGCCCAGAGAGCTTCATGAAGCTTCATGCCTCTTTCTCCCCTGCCTGGGGCAGGAACAGAGTTTGTGGGTAGCAAACTCTGCAGTACAGGTCCAAGATAACCACAGTTGCCCCAGCAGACTTCTGGTTATTCAGTCTGTGCCAGCCAAATGTACCTACAGTTACCTGGATAGGCTGGTGCAAGGCCCATTAGCTTCCTCCCTGCTAGAGGTGGGGCTGAAGCCTAGGCTAGGGCTGCAGGCAAATCTGGATGAAAGAAACTGGTCTCCACTGTCACTGTGATTTTCAGTCAGCCTGGCTTCACCTCATGCTTAGGTTGGGGTCAAAATGGCAGCTATGGCCTCCTTCAGACTTGGACAGGCTCAAACGTTAGCTGTTCATAGTGTTATACTTCAGCCAGCTGAATTTACTAAATTTGTTGCCAATTGTCTCTTCCTCCCTTATTTTGGGGAAGTAGAGACTTCAACTCCTTCCACAGAATGGTTCCTGGGGTGGCTTGTGCTTCCAAAGTAGGATTCTCACAGGCTTCCAGGGCATGGCCTGCAATTTCCCAGAGATGCTGGCACAGTTACCCCCAGCTCTTCTCTGCCTGAGGTGAGCCTGGGCTTTAGGGTAGAGTGGCAATCTTATTAGATGGAAAAAAGCCAGTCCATACCAGCACTGTGATTTTCAGTCAACCTCGCTTACCCTCATGTCAGGTACAGAGTTAAGATGGTGGCTACCGGCCTCTTTCTGACTTGGAAAGTTTCAAACTTTAGCTGTTCTTGAGATTATACTTTAGCCTGGCAAATTTACTAATCAGTAGCTGAAGTTGGTGCCCAACCATCTCTTTATCCCCCATTTTGGAAAGTGGAGCTTTCAATTCTAGCCACAGAACAGCTCCCTAGGTGAGCCTCCATTGGAGGATGGGCACTAGCCTCCATGGCGTGGAGGACTCTACTTATGAATCTTCTCTGTAGATGGGCAGTCCCCTCCTTCCATTCTTTCAAGGATGTTGCAGGTTGCACTTCTGGTCTCCTGGAGCCCCCAAGTGCTCTAGATAGCCCTGAATGATCACCAACTGTAACATAGCAGGACCTGATTCTCAGAACTCCTTACTCCACCACCATCTTGCTGGTTGTCCCCTCACATCATTTTCAAAATTTCTGTTGTTCTTTATATTTATTCATATGCTATAATTTTCCAATACATTGTTACTATTATTACTTAAAAGAAATGTTCATCTTTTAGATCAATGAAGAATAAGAAAATATAATTTAGTTGACCGTTACTAATTTCTTCTCTGTTCCTCATCTGCTTTCTATTTAGATTTCAATTCTGACATATCATTTCCCTTCCCGCTGAAGAAATTGTATTTATTAAATGGTTTTTGATGGGGTGATGTGCTGGTGATCAATTACCTGTTTGTACTTTTTCTCAGAAAGTCTTTCTTACCTCTTAACTTTTGAAGAATTATTTCACTGGGAATAGACTTCTAATTTGTCTTTTATTTTCTTTTTACCTTTTAAATATTTCACTGCCCTCTCATCTTCTTTCCATGTTTTCTGGTAAGATGTCTGCTATATTTTATCCTTGTTACTCTTTTGTTAAGGTTTTCCCCCTCTCTGTTTTACTCAAGAAAAATATTTATACCATTTAGTTACTCCAGTGTCTTCTGCACCAGTTGAGCAAATCTCAGCTGTGGCTTCTTGTATTTACCTGTATCTCCAGATTTCATAGTTTTTCACAATATTAACAGACAAAATATTTTTTAAATTATACAATTATATAAATAAGTTCATAAACTCAATTGGCAAAATTCAACATATGTGACAAAAATTCAGTAATCTAGTAACATAAGAGAACTTCATAATTGAGAAATCAAAGCAAAGCAAAATAAAGCAGGTAACACCAAACTTAAGAATGAATGTCTGAATTTCTCATAATGATCTGAAACAAGAGGTGGGAATGCTCTTATGATAATATGACAAGGAAATGTCACTGGTTTAGGGTGTTGGGTGGGGGAGCATTCGGGACAGAGCACACCTATATCAGGCTTCTAGGGAGTGTGTGAGAGTCCATCCTGTCATAATCTGTTGTATCAGTGGGTGGAGACCCACACAATGAGTGGGAAGGAGATGGACTCCCATCTTTGGGAGGACTGATTCACTCAGTAATAGACAGGTGGACGTCTCTTATGAGAGAGGGAAGGTCCAGTGGGTCAAGACCTCTTTTTACATGTAACTATGAATCTTGTCATCCAATGAGTCAAGCCAGGGGATCATCGTGGGTACCAGGGGAATGGGGAGGGAGGAACAGAATAGATCAAACAGGGGTTATTTAGTGGTCATTGGAAATGTTTTTCATTACCTTACACTGATGGACACAGGACATGGTAAATATCATAAAATTTTAAAAAAGTGTATGGTCTAAAATGTAAACCATTGACAATGTTTAGTAGCTATGTTTCATTATCTGTTTAACAGTGATAACAATGCTACCATCCACATACAAAAAGGTTTTAATATGAGGTGAGGAAAGGGGGATGAGGTTGCAGATATGAGAGTCTCTTGTATTCTGTGTGTGGATTTGTTGTGACCTGAAACTTCTTTGAAAAGTGAATGAAAAAATAGTGAGACACTGGAGACTGAGAGGCAGAAGGTACAGGCTGGACAACATATATTGCAGAGATAAAATGAAAAATGTCAAAAAATTTATTAATTTTTCCCCATTTTTTAAATATCCCAATTCTTTAATTTTATTTTATTTTTAGATTCTTTTTAAGTTTTCATGTATTTTATCTGTAAAAAGTACACCTACAAACTCCAGCACCACATATAGGTTTGAATATATGGTCCATCTCCAGAGACTGGAGTCTTTGGACTGTCCATGTGCCAGCTAGGCCTGAAATCTCAGTGGAGCTGCAATTCCTACTCTACAGCTCAATGGACTCACTCACGACATCTGGTGGGGAGATGAAGATGGACAAAAGCCATCCCACAGAATGGAGAGAGTCTGCAGCTGCAGGCAGGATAATCCCACCCTTCTTATCCATGGGATACAAGCCCCCATTCACTTGAAGGTGAAGTGGACATCACCATCCCAGACTCCTCAGGATTCAGGAAGATCTATGGACTAGAGTTGACTTACTGGTATTCTGTTATAGACATATTGTGATTCATGCAATGGAAGAAATTACAACATTAATGTGGAGCCAGTGGCCACTGGATGCTTTGGGGCAGGGAGAGGGGAATGCAGTTATAATACAGGGGCTTTTTCCAGACTTGGGTGTTATCCTGAGTGACATTGCAGGGACAGTTATAGGCCATTATATGTCAGCATGAAACATGCAGAACTGAGTGGGAGAGAGTGTGGTATACAAAGTGAACTATGGTCACAGCTTAGTGGCAAATCCCCAGAATGTGAATATCCACTGCAGGTGATGTTTCACACTAATGAAAGATGTTTATGTGAGAGGTTGTGGGAGGTGTGGGAGGTGGGGCATATGGGAATCCCTGTAATTTTGTGTAACATTTATGTAATCTAAGTATCTTTTTAAAATATTTTTTAAAAATGCAGTGATGATATTAGGAATCAATGAAGTGGAAGACATTTAAATATCAAGTACATGATGTATATTATGGTATAAATAAGAGAGTCCTCAGTGACAGAAGATAGTATAGGCATACAAGGCACCTGGATGATGCAAACCTCATAGACAATATTATGGAGCAAGATAACTTAAAAACTGATACACAGAAGATAAAGGTGCTTAAGCAAAATCTCATGACTGAATTGGGGTGAGGTTGGGGCTTGAAACAAGAATCTGGAAAGATATGGAAAGTAATTACAGTTTTCTCTGGCTATTCATATAACTTGGAACAAGACCTTTTTATTTAAACAAGAACTTTAAGGAGAGAAACCCCAAGTTATTTACATATTTCATTTTTATTTCCTTCTCCCATGAAATTACTTTGAAAACCAGAACTTCTTAAGAAAGTCTTGTTTCATAAATGCTGTTCCATTTATGTTTGACAATGACAAAATTCTCAGGAACTATGAAGACTTCATCTAACAAATGTACTTTCTCTCTTTTTCTTCCCTCAGCTCCCCCATCTCATTCTTTCTCTCTCTATTTCATTTTCTCCCTCCTTTAACTTTCTTTTCCTTCTCAAAGAGACAGAATGTTTTTATCTGATGGAGAAACAGTGGAGAAATATACAAACTTGACCCCAGATAACCATTATAGTCCTTTTAGACACCCCTTGTTTTTAGGGCCCTTATATACATTTCACAAGTGCTAGAAGGCCTAAAGATACATGCCTAGTTTACTTTTATTTAATTAATTTAATTTTATTAAATTGCTCTGGACAAATGTATCAATCAACCAAACAGTCAAAAAAGGCTCTTCTGTTACTGCTATCTTTGGACAAAGCAAAGAGTTTGTACTAATGCCATCACATACTTATTTCATATATATTCATTGAAATAAGAGTAAATTCATGTTAAATATAAGCTCAATGGAGAAAAATGACATAGTCAAATATTTTGAGGGTGGGAGGAAAACAAAAGGACACTCCCCATGCTTTATTCTAACCATCCCTAAAGCACAGAAATGATTTAGACAGAAAGAATGTTGGATGTTTTGCTTGGTGGGAAGCCACTCTTAGAGAATGTAGACACTCTTCCAAGCTTTATAATCTCCTGTAGGTGAAAGAACTGAGGGCTTAAGCTCCAGATGCCTGATCAAGCTCACCATGAGTTTTGCAATGGTATTCTCCAGTTGATCTAAAGATATTGCCAGGGCTGCCTTTCTCCAACAAGACACACAAGGCTTACTAGATTACAAGAAAATGCTATTTGATAAAGAGTCTTTGATCTTCAGAACATTTAAAAATTTTACTCTTCAGAAAGCCACTTGTGCTGGAATGAATGAGTTTTATGAAATTTAGAGGTATGAGTGTGCATTCTGGGAAACATCTGTCCATTCTTGCTAATCATCTTAGTGTATGGATGAAAATAATACAAAATAAAGGTATACTGAAATGGTCTGCTTATATTCAAGAGATAACTGATTTCTTCCCATCCTGTTAGAGGGGGAAATTTACTCTTTGTTGACCTAGTCTTTCACCTCCTTCAATGTACTTTGTTGCTACCCTTCTTCATTCTCCCAAAATATAGTTCCAGAATTTGCTGCTCACTTTAGCTTGCTTCTCATCCTCTTCTTCCCCTCTTTCTGTGTTTTCCTCCTTTTCTTCCCTCCTTAGTCTCCATTTCAATTTTCATTATCATTCTCTATTTGTTCTTGTATCTTTGATTTATGAAATTGTATACTTAGTGCTTAAGATAAAAAATTGTATTGCACCACTACTCATGTAATAATTATCTCTGTATTTAATATAGATTTTGCTTGCTATGATATGGAAAGGCTACAATTAATGTTTTTAGATTTCACTTAACCTTACTTAACCCAGCTTATGTCCCTGTTACTCTACTAAAGTTTCTCCCATATAATTTACCAATGTGTTTCTAATACATAAAGTTAAGATTATTTTCTAAGTCACTTCAGGACAAAGTCTGCAGCACATGATACTATTTCTCACCCTATTTTACCTGAAACTCTCTCTTCTCTGCTTATAATTAACAATAAGTTTCTTCCTAAAAAAGCTATTTTCTCTATGAGATGATCTTTCTCCTGACATTCATTCAATTCTCTGCAATGAATCCAATACACATGAAAATAAATTATGAAATGAGAATACTAAAAAGTAGAGCCATATTTTTGTATATGGCCTTGTCAGAAGGAAATTTCCTTGTCTAAGTCCATGGGAGTGGGTGAAACTTTCACAATGCCTCCTAAAATATTATTTTTATTTTTAGATGCATATATTTCCCATTAAAATATGGCCATTTGTTTTTCCATGACTGCATCAGTTACTTAAATTTAGGAGGCTTGAAGACATTTTTTTCAAAATGATAAAAACAGAATTTTTTCTTTTTCATTTTATAAATGTAACCTACTCCAAATAGAATCATAATAGTAAATCATCATAACATTAAAATATATTAAAAACATTTATAATTTTATTTTTTGTTGTCAATAGGTATGGCTTTCAAATATTAACATAAATAATTGTTTCATGTTTTTTAACAGAAAGTGAGGGGGAAACTACACAGATTAGATCATAAGTGTATGTTCTTGTTTGCATTTTTTAAATTTAAGTTTCTTAAATCTAAGAAAGAGACCAATAAACTGGAACTTGTCAATAGTGGAGAAATCATTACATTGGAAAGTGCAGAAACCACATAAAGGACATATAGAAGGATAAAGTCTACTGTTCCAGTTGGACAGGAGGAGGATCAAAGTAGGCACTAAGAGGAAACTTCATAATCCAAATTTCTTACAAATAGAGAATGAATAATTACTGCTTTTGTTTCAATTGTAGAAACATTGTGTTAAGCCCTTGATTATTAAGATAATAATTCACTAAATTTAAACTGAATGAGATATTTTCTGTAGTTAGAAGACTGTAACTGAGAGAATGTTTATACACTCCTATTCCATTTAGCTTTCAAAGGAAGTTTTGGCACCGTGGCATGAGGTGTAAACACAAGTGTTAGAGAGAAGAGCAATAATGAAGCAGGAGTTCTGCTCTCTCAGGATTTTGAATATTTTTTGGTTCTTGCTACCAATTAAATACTTCAACATTATAAGGAACATTTAGCTTATAGTCTCAGGTTTTGTTATTTTCATGAAAAATTGATGCGATAGATTTGAAAACCAATTTGTCAAAATAATCACAATATATTTCTGTTTTTTTTGTGCTATACTAGGTACAATAAAGTAACAAAAATAAACTATAATAAAATTTTCTGCAAATAAAATTTCTAAGAATAAATGGAGAACAGTCTGAATGTCCTACCATGGAAAAATGTACAATCAATTATAGAATCAACTCATGATAAACAGATTGAAGCAGGCAGCAAGTAGAAAATTTATATATGATTACTTGTTCAAAACAAAACTTATATTAACCATGATAATATTTATGCATAAAAGTTACATTCTATTACAATTATGATTTCATAGAAAATCTTGCAAATCCCATCAGGAATAATCTTACTCAGCAATCATTTCTAGTAATTAAGAAGATAAATGTTGTTATTTTCTTCTTTCACAATACATTTAAGGTCATATATATTGGATTTTACATGCATAAGTGTGTTACACTTGAGTGGACTTGAAATAAGTATACCTTGGTATTTTAAAACTTTTTGCCCAACCCATGATGCTACAGATTGCATTCTTCATAATAAAGAAGCTCGTAGATATAGTAGTATAACTTTTTTCCTTTACTCCACAAGTGACATAATTTTAAAGCATAATCACACAATAATGATAAAATTCTTTCTCACAATATTTACTGAGAATTGGATGTGTTACAGCCAAGTAGGTTCCTGATGCACTCAGAAGCCAATACTGATTCACTAGGATACTAAGAAATGACAGAAATTTATAATGTATAAGACCAGCAAGGAGACCAGAGGCAAGATTCAGTTTGGTCTCCCCAAATAAAATGTGTGCTGAGAATTCATACCTTCTGGGGAAGGCAGGCTTAAAGGAGTGGCTAATGAAGTGTTGATATGACAAAAGTCAACCTAATTTGAGAATGGCAGCTGAGTTGCATGGTTAAGGATGAGGTGAGATGATGTGGACCAATCCAATTTGAGAAAGGTGGAGTTAGATGGAGCCTGCTCTCTTGCAAAGTATGCTTGTTCTTAAAATGGAGGCTTATCCTGCTCAGTGACCAGAACAGTTTGAAGCCAGTTTTAACAAGTGTTGCAATGGGAAGAAGAAACATTAACTTATTGCATAAGGTGCCAAGCTTTCTATGAATAAACCATAAGGAGGTGGGCATTTGAATGAAGGCAAAGTAGAAAATTCCAGAAACATCCACAAACCAGTAAGGTGAGTGCTATTCTGAAAAGCGGGTTAGTAAATGGCAGTTTCAAGGAGGTTGGTAAGTGGTGGTTTCAGTCCTCCCTTTTCAGTTGGTGCATTCCTCAATCTTATGGATTAGCACTGACACCTACTCTAAGTCTTGCTGACAGGGGGTCTTGATTGGAGTTTATGGAATGAAACCTTTTGGCTTTAAGCAGTAGATATTCTCTGGTTCCAGGTTGGGAGATGTTTGGATCTGATACAGGCTTGTACTCTTGATTTTTGATAAATGCTGCTGAGAACTGTCCAGAGGCATGTATTCTCTTGGACTAAAGGCAGCTATTAGTTTAAGAATTATTGGTCTGAATATTAGAATTATTATTATGCTTATTACTGGACTCAGGACTGACAGAAGCCAAGAAAGTCCATGTAAGTAACTTTTAATAGACTCCCACAGAGTTTGTGCAGATGGTTTATTAATGTTATGTAACCAAGTTGCTTGATTATGAAGCTTTTGTATATTTAAGTCAATTTGATTTGAGGTATTTACTCAAGTAGAAGAGGGGTTTGCTAATGCATTCCCTCCTCATTCGTTGGCTACCAGATAGTCTAGGACTATTCATTTGTCCATGAGTACACTGGCCAGAGTGTCAATGGGGATTTCAATAACCCCTAGGGCTGCAGCAGTAGAGTTAGTCAGTTCTTCTACTGTATCTGTTGAGTTACGCAGAGCTGCATTATGGTAGGTGAACCTGTCCCAAGGAACTAACAGCCCTATTGCTAATCCTAATATGGCTATGATTATACCTTATACCCATTTTTATGATGATAAGTATGCTGATAAATAGAAATATCAGGCTTTAAATACCCTAGGACACATTGGCCTTTATCCATGCATTATTTTCATATTGGAAAATTTGTTTTGAGTATCAAAGATACCAATTTCAGTCTTTAAAAGGTCAATGTCTCATTGGGCTTCCAGAGATGAACATATATCCTTTTAGAGCACAAAGAATTTCCCAAGAAGTCTTTTGTAGAACCTGTATTTTCTGGAATATTTTAAGACCATCTAGCATTTTAATATCATGACAGTGAGTGGACAAATGTCCTAATTCACAAGGTCCATGTAAGGAACTTGCAGGAAGGGTTTTTGCAGATTTTCCTCCATCTATTCCAATTTCTTTTTTTTTTTTAATATGCCAATTCACAGTTTCAGTCATTATCAGACCTTTTGATGATATAATAGGAATAAACCTCCCCTTCTATATGTATAGATACTCTTGTTAGATCCTGACAAATTTCCACCTCATTAGGAGCACCATTCATCCTAAAATTACTAAATATTTGACTTTAGTTGTCTGCTATGACCCAGGATATTTTAGTTCTATGCTGTGTTCCATAATGCAAGGTGGTTGAGAGGAACTTATGAGTAGGGTTCCATATCTTCCATCCCATTCCAGAGATAGGTAGAGATAGGGGATAAGATAGAAGTAAGGAAAGGTGCCAAAATTGAGCAGTTCCATCCTACACAAAATTTAATTTTTAAAGCTCTGGTGACCCCTTACAGGTATTAACTCTGGGACTTGGAAGAAACCCGGTACTTGTATAGCATTTGTAGGAAGAAGATTTTGTATAAGGATTTGTATGTCAGAACCAGCAATGCCTCAGTTGCTCTCCCCAGGCAAAAGTTTGGGATGCTTTAATAAAGAAATTTTCTTTCCACTTTTCCATGAGACAATGGAGCTTACAAGCAGGAAAGATTATGAGGATAAAAATAATGCCAGTCAATTTTATCATCTAAATCAAAGGTTTAGGTAGTAGCTACAATGCCTTGGGATTGATTTTTACAAATCTGGTACCTAGTCTAAAACATGGACTAATCTAGATTATTCACTGCCTATAAATAATGATTCCAACCTTTAGGCAAGAGGCATGTCAGTAGAAGCCAATAAATATTAAAAGAATCCAGTCAACAAGGACAGAAGAATACACAGCCATGCAGTACAATCTCCATTAAATAGTACTTATCAACCTTTTATCTTTTGATAAACAGTCTTAAGTCAGTGATGAGTTCACAGGTATAACTGAGGGATGGAGAATATTTGTTAAGGTGGTAGTCTTGCTCCAGTGCTGAGGACACAAGGCCACTGCCTTCTTTCATTAAGATGGAGAATCACCCTCTGGAAGATATGTTTCACCCTCAAATGAAGAATCCAAATTTGGATTCCTTGTAATTTAAAAGAAGAGTGAGTAGCAATCAAGTACATCCCATTGGCCATTTAATTGGCTGTATGGGTGCTGAAATTTCCAATTTCTAAGAAGCACCTAATCCCCTGCACTAATATAATGCAGCGGGACATTTGTGGAGAATAAGAGCCAATCACATGTGTACTGTTGTACTACTGTAGAGTGGCTCCTAAAGATGAAATATATTTTATTGCATCCAATTCAGTAATTACGTGCTCATTGTCTAAATTGTGATTTCAATTGGTTTTAAGGAAAGGTCTCCCATATGTTATTTCATAGGGGATCAAATCTACCTTGCTTCTTGGGACTACACTTATCCTAACCTTGACAACTGGTAGAGTTTGTCCCAGGTTAAGTTTGTCTCTTGGAAAATCTTGCCTAGAATTTTCTTCAGGGTATGATTAATTTTTTTCAGTTTTTCCCATGGATTGTCATCCCTGGGATGCATGTAGCCTCCACTTACTTCCCAAATTTTTACATACATCTTGAGTAATCTTAGCAATGAAGGTGCATCTATTATCACACTGATCACACTGAATGGAGAGTGACACTCCAAACTAGTGAATAATTTCCCTTAGCAAGGCCTTAGTTACTTCAGATGCTCTTTTCATTCTGCAAGGGAAAGCATCAATTCATCCTGGGAAAAAGTCCATGAACACAAGTAGTTATTTATACTTTCCTTGGGCTTTTGCCCCAACACTAAAGTCTATTTGTCACTCTTCCCCTGATTCTGTTCATTGTACTTGGGCCCCCCCTTTAAGGCAGTGGAGGACTTGCCTTGGGATTGATTTTTGCACAAATGAAACACTTTTGGGTCATGTTCAATGTGGTTTTTCTCATGTTAAGGCCTACAATATACTTTTTAGGCATTGATATTTGATGTGTCTCCCATGGTGATTGGTTTAGTGGAAATTGGTGATAACTCACTTTTAAACAAATCAATTTTATTGATACATATTAACAAAGCATACAATCCATCCAAAGTGTACAATCAATGGTATTTGGTATAATCACATTTGTGCGTTCATCAGTCAATCATTATTAGAACATTTTCACTATTTCAATAACAATAATAAATAAAAGACAGACAAATAAGAAAATTCTTCACCTCTCATTCTCTCTATGCTTTCCCCACTGTACATAGCTGCTAAATTCTTTTCATTACAATTTTAAGGGATCAGAACATCTTCAGCTTTCTGGAGATGTCTTAACTGGTTCCCCTGGTTCCTCTCAATTATAGCACAGATGGGAAGTATGTAACCATTCAGAAGGAAATCCCCATTCCTTGGCTCTTGATAGGTCATTTGAGGATTATTGGGGTATTAATTGCATTAAGTCAGTACATGGTATCAGGGCCACAATGACTTCTGTTTTCTGGAATTTGATCACATTTTTTTGCTGCATGATCTACCAATTTGTTCCCTGTTGATCTTAAGTTATTATCCCTTTGATGTCCAGGGAAATTGATGACTGCAATTTCTTAAGGCAGCCTGATATCTTCTAACAAGGCCAGAATTATGACACCATGTTTTATCTCCCTTTTCCTTGATGTTAACTGACCTCTTTCCTTCCAGGTGGCCTCATGAGCATAGATCACTGAAAATGCAAATCTAGAGTCTATGTATATGTTCACCTTTCTATCTTTCCCTAAGGGTAAGGCCCTGATTAGGGCTATTAGTTCTTCTCATTGAGCAAATGTGCCTGAAGAAAGGCCTCAGTTTTGAGGACCTCTAGTAGAGCTACAACAGCATATCCAGACTTTCTGTGTCCTTGTTCCATGAAATGTCTTCTATTTGTGAACATCTCCAAATCTGGATTCTCTAGAAGTTGATCTGTAAGATCAGAGTAACTAGAATAAACAGCCTCAATTA